>DWFO01000727.1:0-18605 GCA_018246595.1 Mimoniades nurscia nurscia
ACTGGTGAAACGTGGGAATGTTCTACATTCCTCTGCCTACCTCTTCGGGGATTACAGGCGTGAAGTTACTTACATTTCATTCGACCCGACTTACAAATATCGTTGTCCTAATACAAATCAGTACGTCCTTAAAATCAATACATCTTCAACTTGTAAAGAAGATTCCTTAACAAACTTTTGACAGATCAAGACGAGGGTTCAATGGGGTCTTGTCTATTTCCAAAGTATTGTTTATGACTTACGAAAAGTTTACTTCCATATTTTATGATGCTAGTTCTCAATGACCAAAACGTTTATCTGTTTACTAAAAATAGATAAATATTTACGTAGATTCATGACATTGTATTACATCGGGAACAAATCATATGGTCCGATCAGTGTTCTTAAATTTTTACAAGCAATATCTCGACGAAATATTAGGTTGTTCTATCAAAATATTTATTTCATGATCAAACTCATTAAAATGCAGCCGTCCTTGTCGCGCTGTGTCGTATAAATCACACGTTAATTATGGATCGTGCCACAGATAACGAAAGTTTTACGACGTTTTCAGGCGATATTGCCACGTTCCACGTCATTTGGATATGACCAATGGCTCTATTCAGCTGCTGTTTGAATCTTAAATTAAACACTATCAAAATGAAAATTTGTTACTGCTTATAAATTATATTTTAACTATGCCTACGGCTCTCAGTGTGTACGATTAAGCATGTCGCCCCCGTGAACAATATTTCTGTGAACCGAATATAGTCTTTTATCGTTGGTGTTAACAAACTTTTAGCCTTCAAAACAATATTTGTATGAAATATAATATAGTAACCAGGCTTATGTTTATTTAAAGTTCTTCAAAATCTTAAACTGACCCACACCACTGTATTGTTCAGACATTTGGCCCACTATAATTGATTGCTTTTTTGACCAATAACACTGCAATTTTCAGCATATTCAAATCAATAGTTCTGTATTATATCTAAATACATCAGTAGGTACGTCGCGTCGCTTGACCCGAATATGCCATAGCGGCGCAACCAAGGCTTCATACTTCGTTGTAAACATGCGATAAAAATCTTTTTTAAAACTTACCACATCCTTTCATCATCATCATCATCAGCCTATGTCCGTCCACTCCAAGGCTTATGCCCGTAATCCCAACGCTGGACATGCGGGTTGGGAATGGCAAAGCACACCTCGCACCGTCTGCGCTCCTGCCCCTAAGCAGCCAGGGCATGTAGCTGTGCGTAAGTAGACCTTGCCATAACACGATCTGCCACATCCTTTACCTCGACCTAAGTTACCTTTTAGTTCGAAAAACCACAATACACACATTGCCCAGCTGTTTAAGGGTAAAAACATGTACATTCATAGTTATTGTACAGATTAATGAGTGATGGGGTTTTGGACTGATCGTACCTACCTTGCCTTTACTGTTACGAAAGCTAATATCACTACTAAAAACCAGGTTTTTAACGAGTTTTTTAATAAATTACGTTTCATTATATTATGTCTGGATATAACAGGTCTGTAATCAATTATCATATACAAAAATATCTCTAAAACGTTCTAGACTAAATCAGTCAAGACTGTAAAAAATGTTTCATTACATAAGATCGGGCGTTCAATTAAAATTACACGATCAATATATCCCAAAAGCTTGTGTGTAAGATGAATTTTACAGGGAAATTGTTGTGATTTTTTCCTGTCAATTAATAAAGCACCGTAAATGTGTTAATTAATTTGTCAATTAACGTTCGCGTTACGCTTCTCGGGTGTGTCTTTATTTCTAATTGAACGCCATGTGTTCGGTTGATGGGATTGAGGGTTGAAATTGATTGAACTCGTGTTTAAACACCTTTTCAATTTCCTTGTCACTTCGATTCGTGCTAATGGATTCTAAAGTATTTTTACCACATGTACATATTATATAGCAATTTATATTTTGCATGTATATCACCATTTAAATTTGTTGCATTTAATTTTCTTATGTTCCCATTTTTTTAAATTTACCGTCATTCAACTTGTTTTTTAATATGGTTTTTTTTTTAATATTTTCACCACTGGTTATTGAAAAGAATGGAATAATTGCATTAAGACAACTGACATGTCCATTTCGCGTTATCCGATCAATTAAGCGACATTTCACGCCATGTCACAATTGTCGCGAATGAGTGCGGAACTTTAAAACGAATTTATTGTCATTTTCATTTTATTTTCTGTAACCTTTCGCTTATTTAGAAATAGGTTTTTTTTTAGATTTTAATATTTTCTTTACTTTTATTTGCTGAAATGTCAAGATGTTTTATACTTTCATATTACGCAATTTTATTCCTCAAAAGGAGCGCTCCAAGTATAAGTCATAGATGTACATTGTACACCCATTATTAGATATTAGATTGTTGCAAATTATTAGATACTTACACCCTTTATTAGATATTAGATTGTTGCAAATTATTAGCTACTTACACCCATTATTAGATTGTTGCAAATAATAGACTATACCGATTACTTCCTAATAAATGCACAAATTCATTAAGAAGATATTTATATATGTAATTGAGATAGTTGATATATTAATGCGTACAATAAAATTGAGTGTTGTATTAATTTTATTTCGCGCTATACCTACGTGTGATTCGATCAATTCGGCGTCAGTTCACAGCTCGGCGCACTTATCGGTACTGCCTGCGGGACTGTGTATGAAATATATTTCCAATTAGCTCTTATTATATATTTTGATCATTTCATTGTTTCTTTAATTAAAAAAAATGTTTACCTGAAGTTTTATGAAATATCTGTAGTTATAGGTATGTATAATATAGTACATAGGCAGTTTTTGTAACAAACTATTTTGCTTTATCTATGTAATAAAGGTTAATTACAGAAATTAAATAATATTGCTACCTACCAATACACAATTTAACAAAAATAATTGACATCGAATGTTCTAGAAAGGCTTAGATTGACTTGTTGACAAAACGTCGAAAACATTAATAAAATGTGTGCCCTGTTGTTAACATGACAGGTTTATAACTGGTAGTTTATTGTAGACCATAAAAACACACCGTTATACAGGTATATACTTACGGTCGTCGTAAACAACTTTACGTGTAAACTGTTATAAACCTTAACCAAGCGACATAAGGTCCATTTTGTATGGTACCTACTATTCTCGGTTTCTTTTCGCCGTTCTAGAACTTTCTGGAATCCCTATTGCTCTTCATGGAAGCCACGTCCATAAGCCGGTACAAATAGACTAATGGGTAAAAATTGAACACATCACATTGAAAACCGCGAACAAATGAAGATCAACTGCGAGTTTAATATCCAAATACCTATTGTTATTTTAGGTGTCGTGTTTTAAAATACGTTTTATTGCGATTTATATCATGCATTTAATAAAGTTAACTGTTATTATTCGGACCCTTTGCATGCTAAAGCCAGAAAATATCATGGATATTTGAAATTCTAAGATCTTGGCTTATTCATAAATTAAATGAGTCGATCGAAGAACTAAGCGTATTGAAACCGACTAAATAAATAAGATGAAGTGAACGGTTTGCTATTTAGCTAAAATTTTAACTATGATTATGTAATTTTCTAATTTTCTAGTCACGTAAAATGGTTTAATTATACGCGGTCTAATCAGAGGAGCTATTTTCAAATTATTCGAGAACGTTCCTTGTAACGGTTTGAGTAAAAGCGTTCACCTTTCCATTTCATATCGTTTGGCGTTCGAGAAATGCATGAAAGTCAACCGTACAATGTTTCAAATGAAAATATTGAAACACGAGCGCACGACGCGATTTAAATAAGGTTAGTGGAACGTTACTCGTACGTTCGCCGGGACACATTTATTGACGTGTTTTTCTTGTGTCCATAACAATATTTGCATTTTGAAATCTGAAACTAACTGACGCTAATTTTAAAACAGTATTTTAAGTGAAAGATCTAGCGTGATGATATAAGACGAATATAATATTTTGACTGCCAACGAGGCAGTTTTTTTTGCCTGAGTATTGCACCGCATGGACTGTTTGACGAACATGTATGAGGGATTGTAATTTTCACTGCCTCGTTGGTCGTGTTGGTTGCAAGTGAGACTGCCGAACGGGAGGTCCTGGGTTCGATTCCCGGGTCGAGCACTACTAAATTTTCTAATTTAGATTTTCTAATAGTGGCTCGGAGTCTGGATATGTGCCCGGTATATGGCAATAGGCTACGTGGGAGTGTTCTACATTCCTTTACCTACCTCTTCAGGGATTACAGGTGTGATTTACTTTTTTTAAAATTAAATTAAATAAACTTTCAACACTCAACAGAGGTTTCAACGCGAACATGATTGTCACGTGCCCGATCTTGATTTTATTTTTAAAACTCATGGCGACCGTACAGCGCGCGGCGATATCAAAAGAGTCTTGTCTCTGTTTTGTTGAATTAAATCGTAATAAAGCATGCGGGCTATCTCGCATCTCGGGTTAAATATGGTCTGCGGTCCAATTGTGCCATGTGAATTCTGTTATCAGTGTAAAATTTCTTAGCCCAAACCATCTGATAGACAATAGGTAATAGGATTTCTTTTTCTCCTTTTGTTGTGTCAAATGTTTCCTTGGTGTAATAGTTTGTGTTAAATGTTTCCATGGTGTAATAGTTGATATCCTTCGTGTAATAGGTCATGTTAGCTGTATCTTCAGAGTAATGGTTGGTACAATTTCGTTGTTGGTCGTGATAAATGGATTCTTTATGTAATAGTTCATACGCTTTGTGTAATGTGTCCTAGGTGTAAAAGTTGGTGTCCTTCCCATAGTAGATCGTGTAAAATAAACCGTATATCGCTTGTGGTACTATACCACACCATATGTACTAACATATAGGTATAGAGCCTTTTGAGCGATATCTTAAATATTTTTAGTCATATAACAAAATTCGAATATTTTTTATTATAAGATATATACAGACATTAGTTTAATTAACATCATCAATCGTCAGCGCAAGGGATTGCATATATGTAATTAAAAAGCTGTCCGTCTGTCCTTTTGTCTTAGGCCTAAGAATGGTTGTGTATGAAAATCTCATATAGTTTCGTATAACATTACGCAGTAGTCTCGCCATAATATAAAACCGTACAATAAATAGGACCATTAATTTTTCTCCGTAGACCCCAACGAAACAAATTTTTATTAAGGCCGGTAAGTCGCGGTATAATTTTCTCATTACGACCTCAGTGTTGTATTACTGGTAAGGGGCTTGTCGCATCGCAAACTAGAAACGATTATAGATTTATTGCAGCGATTTTCACTGTTCGAGCTTGCTTATTATAGGTGATAGACACTAAACTAAGACCATTTTCTTGTACCTACCTACTTGTTAAAATTAATTTACATGTTCCTAAATGAAAAACTTTAATGAAAGTACGTGTATTTCAATTATTATAAGTTAAAAAGTAGCTTTGTTTCTCTCCAGCATTTTAAAGCAGCTACTATTGAATAGATTGTTTACTTTTTTGTGCGAATTCGCTTGGAATAACTAGTGCTATGTATTTGTATAAGTACAATATTAGGCTCGTTAAGACATAAATACATTTATATAACTTTTATCAATTCTTATCCGCAACTATTTATTACATGTTTAATATAAAAAAAATAGACATCACGCCTGGAGTCCCCGAAGAGGTAAGCAGAGGAGTGTAGTATGCTTCCACGTTGCACTATTTACGTTAACGTTCCGTTATGGAATACGAGGTGAGCCCGTTGCTATCGCCGGGCACAAATGCAGATTCCGAGCCAGTACTAGAATTTTTTTTTTTTTTAGTAGTCTATATACAATGCATTGCCTTTTTACGAGTAGTTGTGTTTACAAGCACTCAGCCAACTGGGAAGTCATATATTTAATACTTTCATAAATTTATTACATATTTGAGGTACTTAGCATTGGGTGTCTGCCTGCCTCTTAAGAAACCTGGTGTGGCATTATACATAACATTAAAAATAAAATAACAAAATGTAATAACAATAAAAATCGTAAATATTAGTAGCGCTCGCTCGATTCCATTACCATTTCATCGCTATACGCTACTAATGGGACAGCAACCTCACTCAAATATTGTCGCCATTACGGCAATAATTTGTGAAGGCGTTACACAAACTTAATAAAGCCGTATTAATTCAACGACATTTTTCTTGTTAACCAGCTCTGCTGAGTCAGTGCGGGAAGAAAAGTTTTGAGAGGGTATAAATGATGGGTAACTTAAATGTACTTAGAGCTTTTATATGTACTACATATGTGTTATTCTGCTTTTTAAGTAATATCGTCTATAATGCTAAAATACAGTATAATTTAATAATCTTTTAGTTTTTCACACGACCCTATCGACGATATGAGCGTCCTGGCAACAAACAAGTGGTGAGTAAACGCACCCAGAGCCAAAACAAATCATTAATATTATCATCTAGACGTCTATTCGGATGGTAAACGAGTCTGAGACCCTTACATTATTTATGTAAAGCTAAAACAGAACAACAGATTGGATATGTAAATACGGAAATTGTTTTTTAATTAATTTCTAAATCAATAAAATGATACTGTTTAACTCAATAGCTGTGACAGACGTTTAATGAGGATGTGGCTCAGTGACATCGAATAAGAAGGGAGTCCAAGGAAAGTCAAAGAAACCAAGAAAGCCCTAGGAAGTCAAAAGAGGTCCAAGAAAAGCGGTTGAATTGATATGGTCCAAAGATTATTGAGCTCAGAAGAGAGAGAAGTGGTGGTGGTGATGGTATGGGGAGAGAGAGAAATAAAAGACATACACATTTGAATCCAAATCAGGTGGTAACAGGGGAAGAAATTGACGATGAAATGCCTCGTATGTTACGAATAGGCACAATTTATACAATGTAAGGAAATATTGACCAATTCAAATACATCAATAGGCTCACCACATGTTGGATGGTCGGAAGTTTACATGAGTTGTGAACCGTGTATAACACTCCTCAGCCTACCTCTTCGTGGATCACATGCGTGATGCTACTGCTGCAATACAAAAAGGAGGTCTGTGAAACAAACTTAAACACTACCAATAATGCAGCGAACGAATTGATCGTAACATCTCATTTCAATAATACACCCTATATGGGGGTAGTGACCACTAAGCAAACAGTTATTTTATTGTAGTAATAAAAATGGAATGTTCTAGAAATATCATCATTATATCTATATATCACCATTATATCATATATTTTATTACACTAAATATAACCAGGTTTTATCACAAGAAATTTATAAGCAACTCAAAAACAATAGGTATATGAAAGAATTAGTTAAATATTCTTCATATTACTAGACGTGAGATTGGTAACAATATATTTGGAAATTGCTATGTAACTCTCTGTATATGTAGGTATATAGTGTAGTGTAAATAGTTTCCGATACGAAATAAAGAAAACTCGAAAAAGCAATAATTTTGCGGTATTTGTCCATCTGTCCGGGCAACGCCAACATTGACCGGGGGTTGCTGTTTTCACAAGCCAGAATTAAATAAAACTCACGCCTAATAGAGGAGGGTCGACAGAAACTACTGCGAGAAAATAGTTTCGTTTTTCGAAATACTATTTTACTATTTATCTTTTTTGTTTTCTTATTACTATTTAGTAATTACACTAAGCTTCTCATTTACATGTACAAACACAAAAAAATGTAACATATCATCTGTTATCCCTGAAGAGGTAAGTAGAGGAGTGTAGTACACTTCCACGTTTTAAGTTACGTTTACGTTCCTCTATAGAATAGGTGGTGAGCCTAATGTGATCCACCGGTTACATATCCAGACTCCGACCTACTACTAGTAAATCGAAGTCCGAAAATCCAATAGTGACCTAGGATTTGAACTCAGGACCTCTCAATCCACAGTCACCCTTGTAACCAACACGACCAGCAAGACAGTCATTTATAGAATAGGCAAGAAATGTAGTGGCTTGAGGCTAATTTTCCTAAATAATCCGTCAACGCCATCTAGCATATTAATTTAAAAGTTATAAAGAAGTATCCAAACTATTACAGTGCGTTTCGATACTTGTTTATAACAGACCTACAATTATATAACGACATATTTAGAACTATCTATAATAACGTAACTTCACGCCTGTAATCCCCGAAGAGCTAGGCAGAGGAATGCAGACCACTCCCACGTTTCACCGGTTACGTTTACGTCCCACTATGGAATAGGTGGACTATCTATAATAATCTGAAATTATTCAGAATTATTTTGAATCTAAACCACTAACGTAAATAATACAGTTTTCACTGAACTTCCTATGCCTAACTTTGTTGTAGGTTAAGATTTACGTATAGTATGACAGCTGTCATTATGTCAAGTCAAGTCAAGATAATGATTGTAACCCACTTTAAACTGAGTCATAACAACTTCCTAACCGCACACCGGTCACTTGTGGTTTCATTAAAGCTATACCTATACACGACAATTTAAAATGTGCATTTTACATACTGCCTCATTGGTCAAGTGGTTGCAGGAACGACTGCTGAATGAGAGGTTTTTGGTTCAAATTCCGTGTCAGGTACTAGACCAACCGACCGCTCGGATCGATCTAGATTTTCTAGTAAAAATTTCTAGTAGTGCCTTGCTTGTCATTTGACTATTCAAAAGCAAAAGGCTCACCCCCATTCCGTAATAGGACGTAAACGTAACTGCTGGAACATAGGAATGTCCTCTCCTCTGCCTATTTCTTCAGGGCCTACAGGCGTGATGTTAAATTTGTTACATAATTATGACACAACAATGGTACATGTTCGTATTGTATTTTATATATTTTTCATAGGAACGACCTTCGAAAGACCATAAAAGCATCTTTAATACACTTATGGCGAAGATGCGAATGAATCTGCACGCGTAAAGATTTTGATAAATCTAGACGAAATCAACGATGTTCTTCAGTACCGTAGTGTGGTAATTCTTAGTCTTATACTCATAGCTTTCTTGTTTGAAGATATTGAAGAAGAGAAATAAGTCCTTTCTACCAAAACTTTAAGAAAATCCACCATCTCATGCTGCTAACCGTACCCACCCCCTCAAAAATAATATAAGTTGGAAGCGTTGATTACCAACCCCTGGGGGCATCCTTGACCGGAACCGGGACCTCTAATGAAGAATTACCGCCCTTTGTGGCGAGCCACTTGAAGAGTCAGGATTGATTGGCTGCATTAAAGTCTTTTCCACTAGCGATTTTCAGACGAAAACACTTTAGAAATAAATACGAGGTAACGCTAAAGCGGCAAAAGAAGCATAAGATTAGATATTCTCGTAAACACACACTTAAATATATGTCTATATGATAATCTGTGATGTGTATGTGATGATGTGTATATAATATTTAATAGGTATAAGACCGCACATAACGTGAATATAATTATGTAAAAGAAAAATTATTTCAAGCGTGTTAACATACGATTAGTATCTATGGGTGAATCCCAAAGTAATTTATTAACCAGATATAGTATTGAAATACAAGGCGATATACATTCAAAAATTGTATAGTAAATGAATTATAACATAAACGCACAATTGTCAACTATTGCAACTTTCAAAATATTGCGAAAAACTAATAGATGCCTATCCGATGATCTATTGAAGACCTACTTGAACGATAAATAGCAAAAAATCACCGCCCGTGAATGTTGCCATAATGAATTGTAACTAGGCAATTACACGGACGGGCAACCCTTCCGCCGCGCGCGGGGTCGGACGGACCGATCGATACCAAATAAAAATATCGAAATCCCGGAAACCGATTCCCGATTCGTATTCAACACACGTACCGTCAATACAGATGCGCGGAGCGACGATTGTGATGCACCAGCGAGGGACCGTGCAAAAATGGCGCTCGACGTCTATAGATTGAAAATAAACGGCTAAACTATTGTTTGGGATGAATGTTGAGTTCAATATGTCGCATATTGGACGATAGGAAAATTTTATCGCAACTATTTTCATTTCACTCATTGCATGGACTTCCAACATACTAAATTACAACCAAATCGGTAGTTACAGCATTTTGGACTTAAAATGTAACGTACCCATAGACGAAGAGAGTTACTTTGTTAAATTTAGCATTACATAACATGAATTATAAAAGATCCACAGAGCTTAAATATAAAATGCTTAAAGTATGTATCAAGTATTGTTTAACGTTTTCACGTTCCCACTATGGGGAAGATAGTGCATTGCGTTTTTATTGTATAGTATCGATACTGTATTCGTAATTAGGTAATAACTAAGAAACTAGTATTTATTGATTTGCGTTTGACTGTACACCTACCTATAGGTATGTAAACAAATTAGAATTCTCTCATACAAACTCTTTGATCTTCAAATTAATTTTTATAATACACAAACCGCTAGTCTTACAAACAAACGTTTCCATTAGAATGATTAAATTTCAAGCAGAAAGCAAATGCACCTTTCATATTCTAAGAACGACTCTATGAATAAACAATCTCATACAGGTTGTCGCACTCTCAGTGACTAGACATTAAGTATTTTCATCCAAATAATAGTAATATTATTTTCGACTCGCAGGACAAGAATTTTAAAATAATTAAGTACTTTTTTTTAAAGTAAACTCATAAATTTTTAATTTATATTTGCCTGCCTATATTTGACTGCCTCATTGGCCGTGTTGGTTGCGAGCGCAACTGCTGATAGAAATGTTCTGGGTTCTAATCCCAAGTCAGGCATGACTGGATATTTCTAATTTAGATTTTCTGTTTGTGACTCACAGTCTGAATATGCCTAACGTACTGGTACGCGTACGTAACTGGTGAAACGTGGGAGTGAAAACCACTCTTCTGTCTACCTCTTCGGGGATTACAGACGTGATGTTACTTTTTTTTTACGTTTAAAACAGTACATATTTTTTTGTATACAACGAGTTATATGAGGAAATCGTAAAGCAACACAATACAGTTTTCAATGCCAATCAATATGGAAAGTCCTGAATCACTGTTCGTTTGTTTGCTTTGTATTGTAATGAGTTTATATAAAGTTTTTAAGCTCTACTACTTCAATTTAAATTTTATACTCTACCACATTATACGCATTGTTGGTTAACAAGAGAAAATATTACTGTACCCAATTGTTAAAAAGGATATCAAGAGATCTCTATATACATAATTATGATTGTTAAAATTAACTACGTTTGATTTTACTGAATTGACATTTTAACAAGTAATTTTTATAAATTTTTAAAAGTATAATTATAAACAAATGTAAAATAATTATAGACAACAAATTTTAGAAGTATAATTATAGACAACGAACAAACACCCTACACAATATTATTCCAGAGCAAAAGCTCAAAGCAAATATGTATGTTCGTGACTGGCATTACAAAATAATCCATTATATGTAGTACCTACTCAATATGAAAATATATCTGTAACTTCTCAAAAACTGTTGTGAAATAAGTTTTGAATTAATGATCTTAATTGAAGACTTAACCAGATGTACTATCTCATTACATTTATAATTACAAACAAAATTAAATCACTACAAATTACATTTATCATTATAAATAAATTAAAACATTTATCATTAGAAACAAAATAATTTAGAAAAAAATCAGCGGTACATTGGCAGCATTTAATATGTTAAGGTGAGAGGGTTCAGTTCATTACCGACCGGATTAAGAAGGGTTAGTGGGTCTAAGGCATCCGGATGAGCTTTGGAGGGTTGGATTTCTTTGAAAATGGACTTCGAATGTTAACTCCTTGTAAGCTTGTAACGCGTTTTATATGGGTCCTTATTTAACTTATTTCTACATTTTTATTCGTGTGTAATCGACCATTTTATTTGGGATTATTGCGAGAACAAATATTTTGTTACGTTGTCATAATGTTATAAAAAAAGTATGTAATTGGAATTTTGTATTAAAATATAGTTACTTGTATCCTGGTAAAAGACTTGACGGAGATGTCCCGAGATATTTATTTATAGTAATCAGAACGCTATGTCGACATAATCGATATCTCTTAGGAAAAAAAATCGAACCCTTGAAAGTGAAAAAAAAATCGCGATAGTTATCGAGAATTATTTCACGGGGTACTATGAACCTAAATAAGTGTATTATTGATGCCCAAGTCATTTGGCCAAGACTCTATGCCTGCTTTACTGTATTATTATTACGATCTGTATACATATTATGACAAAAAATAATACAAGTTACAATGTTTTCGTCTGCGCTCCACACATAGTCCTCCTTGCAATATATCGCGTTAACCCTGATGTCGCTCGGCTTTCCCTTATTTATTGTTATTTTTCTATTTTGCCAGCAGATGTGCCGCACTATGATTTACGGTTGTGTATTAAGGAATTTACGAGAATTACGACACCGGTCAACGTATAATGTGAACGTAGGTATATGTATTTTTTACGTCTTATAGATTACACTTTTGTGTTTATTGTGTACGAAGCTTAATAATTTTCCGTGTGGCCATATTAATATCATATTGAATTTTGATGTTTGACGAAATGAGGTTTCTATTCGATTTTAAGGGCGCGTTTGGTTTTGTTTGAACATTTTTTTGTTATTAAGAAAGATTTTAAAGAGTCACGACAAAAATGGAAATGTAGTATTTTGTACTAATTATCCATTACCACTTATATATTTCCAATATGAGCCCTTAAACAACATTTTCAGAATTGAACTACTAAGAAAAACTATTTATCTTCATAACTCGCGTATAAAAATCGTGTGTTCAACTTATATTTGTAATTCATTTCTGTGTCATAAAACTTAACATCTAGTACGTAAAATACCATAAATATTAATGCAACTCGATCATATCATCATCATTTTACCCTTTATCCTTTTCTCGTACAAGGCGTTTAAGGCAATAAAACATGTGTGTAATCGGAGAACCAGTCAACATACGTCCGCTCTCGCCGAGCGCTGACACCCTACTGTCATAAATCAGTGCTGCCGCCAAACGACAATATGGGGAACAAACCATGTGTTTACCGCGGAGTTAATTTGTCGAATTTATCTGCTTGTCTGTCGTGTTATTGTATTGAGAAATATTACGTTCTCTCGATTTGTCTTTTTATTTTTTCGTAAAAAAGTTACATCATGACTGTGTTCCCCAAAGACGTACATTTCACCAGTTACGTTTATGTCCCGCTATGGAATAGGTGGTGAGCCTATTGCCATACATCGGGCACATATCCAGACTCCGAGCCACTACTAGAAAATCTAAGTTAATTAAATCCAATAATGCTCGACCGGGGATTTCAACCCGGGATCTCTCGATCCGCAGTCGCGCTTACAACCAACAAGACCAAGTAGGCACTCAAAGTTTTTTTAATTAGTTTTGGGTATTATGTATGTAAGTGTTGATAAGAAGTTAAAGTAAACTTAATTTTAGTTGCAACCCGTAATGAAACAATAATAGCTACACATATCCAAACTGTCAAATGCGACACAGGTGCTGAACCCGAGTTCAAAGACAATCAATTTCCTCGCCGCAACCATTATGAGCTCCTTCAATGATTTCACCTTAATTCATGGCACCTATATACAATATATAGGTACATATAAAAAAAGTTTATACATAAGTAATGAGAATAAAGTTAAAATTCCTAACGGTTGATTAAAATTAGCTGAATCTTTATTAGCCTCATAGTCATGACTACACTATCCGATTAGAGAGAATATTTATCAGTTAAGTCCCACAGCAGTTACCTACCAAGAATATAGTTCTTTGGTTATGAAGATGTTATTAAAAAATTGTCAAAAATCGCACGTTCCGGCTAAGCAATTCTACGGTTATAAAAACTATAGATACGCGCTATGTGAAATACGTAAATATATTAGAACGTAATAACAATATATCATTTATGAATGATAATGATATAATTTTCAATGAAACACAATCAGAACTTTAGGTGATATACATATTTAGGGAGCTGTACAGACATTTGATGCAATGCAATGCAACGGTCAGTCGCGGTAGCCACTACACCAGCGGACACGTCGATAACGTTTTTTGAAATGTTCGAAGTGTGACATTTGGTCAGTTAGACTATGGAATAAACTTTCTTATTGTAAAACGGAACCCCTTTTAAAAATGGAAACGAAGAAGGTTGTTGTTATTGTTGTTGATGAAGATGGTTGTTATGATGATGGTGGTGATGATGAAGGTGAACTACCGGTGATGTGGATCTGTGAATTTTGCCGTTAGTATTTTGTAGGAATATAATCCGACAAATGTCATTTTGTGTAATTGTTGTACCATTTTAACAAGACAGATCGAAAATTTTAAAATCATTGCGTACAGACATGTCGCGTCAATGATACTAGTAGCGCATAGAAAACCGAATTAAAAAAACGAAAATTAAATTTAACATATTATAAACATTTTGCAATTAAAATAAGGATTATATATTGTAAAATAATATAAATTTTCGATATTTACCTACAATACATATCCGTATACAAAGTATAAGCAATAAGATTTATAATAAAATATATATTAATGTTTAAGTAAAATTATTACAACATACAATTTATATGTAAGAAACAACTCAACCAACCACAAAGCGGTAAATTTTCAAAAGTTTAACCGCGCTCCGAGCGCAACGGTTGCCAATTAAACAGCGCAGACGGATCTGTCAAACCAACCCCCGTCGGAATAATCCAAGCACGTCACGTTCGCTAAATAAGCAGCACTAACAAACGGTGTATCGCTTGCACTGATTGTTAATTGATTAGATTAAAAATTTCGTCCCAATCTACGGCGCGTCCCGCGCTACCCGCGGGGTGGATTAATTGGATCAAATTTTTTAATACTGTCGTCTGGTGTCTTTTACAATTTGCTTGTTGACGTATCTTGGCAAGTAATGTGCGAATTTGGATGTCTTGCTTCGGCTGGTCCCTGGTCGTTTAAAGAAATGTATTCTGTTTTAAATAACTAATAAATTTAATTAATGTATAAAAAAGTTTTTGCTTATGGTCGACTGGCGGTATTGATCATTTTAAGGATACGTACTACAAATTTTTTGATTTTTTTTGTGTTTCTCAAAAAAAAAGTATATTTTATTAATCAATTACTATCCAAAAACTTTATATTTATGAACTTTCCTTTCTGTTGCTGTAAACCTGAATAATAGGTACCTACATAGTTCTTAAAGACTTAAATCACCCTTATAGCCGTTAATTTGAATCAGAAAATTCAAAATACCTTATTTTCTGTCCTAGGGTTCAAGCTACAGTTAACTAACTATAAATTTTAACAAAATCAGTTCGAACGAATGTGTAGAGGTAAAAAAGTAAAAATTTATGTATCACATTTATGTATGATATAAAAATTTATTATAAACTTTCTATGGCGCAATTATCTTTTTGATTTTCTATTCAAATACTTACTATTAAAGCGTAAGGAACAATAACTAGGTATATTTCTTATCAAGTTCACATGAACATACCGGACGCAGTATGCAGATGTGCCAGGAAAGCGGTTATCAATCTCGCGAAGGATATTTTCGCATAAATAGAAGATTTGCTCCCTCATACTTTATTGCGGACGTGATTGCATTGGAAAATCCAAAAAATGTTGCCCTCACAAAACGTTTCATGAGACAATTTTGAGGGGGCCCCCTAAACGAGTATGTTTTGTGTGGAATTTTTTTTTTTATTTTAACACCGCCGCGAACTGGGCGGAATGGAGTGTACAGTTGAAAATTGAGTTAAGATGACAGCGGCATACGTAGTCATTCGCTCCGCGGTCGCATTAACTGCATTAGGGGTCCAAATTGGATTTGTCGTGGGGCGGTCTGTTAGTAAACTTGTTACGTGTTCGCGGATAGCGCAAGTAAAAAAACTCGCCGAGCACATGTGTTTTAGTGCACCGACAAAATATTGCGCACACCTAACTCCTGTTACACTTGTGTTTTATTGTTAAATAAAAATGTTTCCAATACACATATTTACGTAACATCACGCCTGTAATCCCCGAAGAAGTAGGCAGAGGAATGCAGAACACTCACATGTTTCACCAGTTACTTTTACGTCCCACTATGGGATAGATGGTCAGCCTATTGCCATGCACCGGGCACATATTCAGGCTCCGAGCCAGTACTTGAAAAATACTAACTTAGCCTCACGAATCCACGTAATATAGTCGTAGAAGAAATACATACTATTAAAACATTGGAAATACGTAAATTTACAACGTAATGTAGAAATAACATCTATTAAGTAGACATGTATGTGGTATTATTAATGAATACTTAAAAAACCAAAAATGACTAATGAGTAACAATAGACCGAGTGACTAATGACGTATCACGATTGCGATGTTTACCTGTACAATGTCTCCAACAAATTGGTCATCGAAGTTACCCGAACGTAATGTGGTCATATTGTAGGTATATGACGATGTATTCGTCACTGCGATTACCGTGATGACTTACGGCTTAGACACTTAAGAGTTAAATTCTTGGCGTAAATGATGATCATTCAATAAATGCTGGTGTGGAAGTATGTGATGTTCAGAGTGTTGAACCGTGACTATGTTATTATATTATGGAATGTTCAATAATTTAACATGTATTGGTCGGTGTAAAATGTTAATGAATTAAATGTGATCAATTATAAACATAACATCATGCCTGTAATTCCCCAAGAGGTAGGCAGAATAACGTAGTAGGTACTCTCCTACATTTAACCAGTTACGTTTACGTGACAATATGGAGCGGGTGTTGAGTATGTTGCCATACATCGGGCACATATCTAGACTCCGATCCGTAATATCATGTATGTAATCTCCGAAGAGGTAGGCAGAGAAATGTATTACACTCCTATGATTCACCAGTTACGTTTACGTCCCACTATGGAGTAGCTGGTAAACCTATTGCCATACATCGGGCACATTTTCAGATTCCGAGCCACTACTAGAAAATCTAAGTTAGAAAATTTAGTAGTGGCCGGTGGTGGTGGTTAGTGCAACCAAAGGACCAACAAGGCAGTCTAGATAATTTAAAATTAAATTTCATATCAGTTTTTTTGTTTTTCGATCACGAATTAGCGAATATTTAACATCGTAACTGATGAAAACTGGGAAAAACCAAAAATTTTAATTAAGTAATAGGCAATAGGCCCATCGCCTATTCCATCGTTGTACATATTACAATACTGGTATATTGCGGAATAATATTACACTCTTCTACCTGCATATTCAGGGAAATACAGGCGCAATATTACGTCGATTAATTATGTATTATTAAACATTTAAAATCATAACAGGCACTGACATATTATGGAACCAAAAATCATTATATAAGTTTAAATTTATATAACATGTCATGTCTATAAAAATATATACTGACATATAAATCCATCACGTTATCTCAATAAAACGAACATTCGAATATATTTCATTTTCCCCGATGGCGTATAGTTAATGTATTTATTTGAAGCTCTGCGGTGAATCAGTCCCCGTGGCGCATTTATTTGCGTGTGCGCTCCACTTGTCGTTGTTCGTGATTTATCCGGCATTGTGTATTTTTTACCGCCCCAATAAAGCTACGCGACGCAGTTGGTATTATTTTGACAGATTCTTTCTATTTCTTCATTTGTTTTAGAGTGTAGTGTATGATTTAAAACAAAAATGTTTATAAAATGAAAGGATCATCTAAATAGCCCTTGTACGTATATATGGTTTAGGATAGAAAAAAAAAATGATCGCAGACAAGTTACTTGAGGTAATTTTAATTAATGGCCTATTAAAACACGTGATTAGATATGTTTTATTTTTTTTATGCTATTCTTTATTATGTTCACATTTTAGTATACTTTTTTGAGGGAATTGGTACACAAGATTGAAGCTCAAACATTATGAAACCGGTTTTCAAAATTACGTAAATACAGTACTAGGATATCGACCTTGGGTCTCCCATAGTAATCTTCTCAGTTTTAGACAAAACTCGTTTCCAACGGCTTAACGGTAAATTGGGTATTGATTATTGTTATTATATGTAAGTATACCTACTGTTCGTTATTATTTTCTTTGCAATATCATTTAGAGCATAGATGGGGATTAGTGACACATAGAATAACGTAAGATATGTATCCATCCGCACCATATCAATGTGAAAGGCGGTTGGGTAGCAACTGGTCGAGAACATCGAAGGACTGAGTGTTGTGGCACATCTTGAAACATATCACCAGTGGAACTATAGAAGCTGATGCGATGATGATAATGATAAATACCAATTGCATTCCATATATGTATTTATATTGTTATATTCGTACTAGGAAATAGATACCTACTGTTGAATTAGATTTAAAGATTTGTTGGACTCTAGACCCATAATCGGATTTAACTTGAGTTATGACTACCAGCCTGAGAATTCCTGCGCTGCGCCTGCGTAAGCATACTTATCTTACAAAATACGTATAATTTATGACATGTGATATATATTTATGACATATTAGTGCCCGGTGTATGCGCACGGTGTATGCATTAGGCTCACCACCTATTCCATAGCGGGACGTAAACGTAACTGGTGACACGTGGGAGTATTCTACATTCCTCTGTTTACCTCT
>DWFO01000728.1:0-18600 GCA_018246595.1 Mimoniades nurscia nurscia
CATTCCCACGTTTCACCAGTTACTTTTACGTCCCACTATGGAATAGGTGGTGAGCCTATTGCCATGCATCGGGCACAACCAGAATAAAGCTTTTTTCAAACCATATTTTAAATGTATAATAAGACTTTTTGTAGCTGACTGTACCACCGCTGTTTATAAAATATACCGCGAAAGATTTACAACGAACATAACATTGTTTTTTTAGATTCCATTCGTTTATTCAATAAAACTATTCTGCTTTTCTCGGAACATATGCAACACGGTTCGAGGAAGAATTTTCATTTGATTTTACTCTCGATCCTATGGAAATGACGTACAAATATTTATACAATATGTAAAAACAAGTAACATCACGCCTGTAATCTCTGAAGAGGTAGGCAGAGGAATTTAGAACACTCCCACGTTTCACCGGTTATTTTTAAGTCCCACGATAGAATAAGTGGTGGTGGTGATATTATATGTATGTAACATAACATATAATGTATGTTTAATATATAATAAATTATGTAACAATATTTGTATTAGATTCGGGATAGCTTTTAAAATTTTTGTTAAAAGGTATACGTGGTTACACCTACTTAACATATTATAGTTCTTTTAGAGATCTCTATATCAATTATGTATTAAAATTATAGGGCTCATAGTCTGGATTCGTGTCTAGCTATGGCAATAGGCTCACCCCCATTAGATATTTTGTGTAATACCACGTAACAGCTATAACGTGTAAGAACTACACTTCTCGCCTACCCCTAAGGGAAAATATAGGCGTTTTGTTAAATTTTTTTACAGAAAATACCAACATATGATTCATTGTATTTTCATTTAACGGTCGTGGAGATAATTATGTCAACATACTTTCAACACATACAAGTTTGTGCAGAAGTGTGTGTTATTCATATTTAATGCGTAAATGTATGAAATTATTACGCGTTTCATGGGTCGATATGAGGAATCGAGGAACCCGTGAGATTGGAAAAGTTGTTGCTATAAATTGCAAATACGAAACAATGGCGGCGTATTCGTAGCGGCGTAAGATAGTGATGAATCTAGAAGAAGCATATAAGATGGTTAAAGATAACAGTACTTGGTGTTCTCTGCCTACGCCGCAACGGAACGAGCGTGAGAGTACATACATTAAGTTAGGCGCAGAATCCTCTTATCAAACATCACTAACTTATAATGTTATTAACATACGCCTACGAATTCCATTTTTATTACCTTTTATTTCCTTGAAGGAAACAATCGTGAAGAAACCTGCACACCTTTAATTTCTCCAAAACGTTCTGTGGGACGTTCTGTGGGAAGTTGAACGTGGTAGTACCACGTTCAACTTCCCACGCCTTCCAGGCCGTGTCAATTTTGTAAATCCAATTTAGTCTGCCATCTGTACACAGTCGAACGATCAGAATTTACACAAATTCGAAGTAAGTTGCAGATATTCCTTTTCGACAACAGGAATTGCTGATTATTTCTTTCAATTTCCAGATGGTGAAACGTTCGAGCATACCACATCCTCTGTATACCTCTGCGTGATGTTTCGTACGTTATATTGCCACTATTTTCACATAAAACATAACTATTAATTCCATTTAATAAATATACCGCGTTAGCCCACCCTTTGCGCAACTAGTTTCATTCAATTGACCCCGTTGACGTGAGGCTATCTGAGGCTTCAGCCGTAGGCCCGGGGGTTGTTGCGTTGAATGCAAAGTAATATATTTCGTTAATCATGAATGTCTTGATAAGGGGATACGTTGAGTCATTATGCTTGTGGTAATATTGTGATTTATTTAACGAAATGTGCTAATTTTTGTAGTGGAAACGAAAAAAAAATATATACCTCAGACCTTCTAATTTTCTATCTACATACTGTTTATTTATATGTACACATGCAGAATATGTTATTTATGATATGACTTATCATATATCATATATCAGGTGATAATGTTGCCCGTTTATCAGGCAACGGGAGGAAAAACGGGAGGAACAGATTACCGTAACGTTATAATCTTGTCACTATTAAAATCGAATTATTGCATCATCAAAACACCTTAATTCACATCAATTACGGCCAGCCTACCGAATTAAGTAAATTTATCGCCCGTAATCAGTGAAACACACCAAAAACAAGACATTATACGACACATTTACGTAATGGCCTAATGTAAATGCCTCCTAAACTACGTCATATATTTTATTGATAGCATTCCGCCCAATCTATACGAGGCGTCTTTATTACAGTAATATATACTGTCGTTGGTGTTATGGGAGAAATTAGTCTGTATGTGTACCCAGTATACGTAGTCTTAGCGTGTGTATTATTCACTCACAATCAGTAGCGAGATTGTTAAAAAACAGCTTAGTACTACGTTTATTTATTTCTTACTTATTTCACAATGTTGTATACATTCAAAATACATTTAGATATATAAACGATCTACAATGGTTATTACTTAAGTGGCTGTTGTTAACTAATTGGTTAATATTGATGAATAGCTCAATGCCTTGTAATGTGTGTGCCGCCGTCGCCCTCTATTGACAGTTTCAGGAAGTATTCAGAACTTCCAACAGATGGTCTGACCTTGTCACAGTGACACCAACTGTAGTTAACCAAGAGTTACACCGTTTTGGTTGTAAGCATTTAAGATTTCTCTTTAGTAACAGTACATAGAGCTCGAATATTACTTTGAAAATTCTTTTTTATTTTTTAATTCAATTAAACTTAGAAAATGGCTCATTAGAAGCAGGAGTATTACACTCATCTGCCTACTCGTTCAGAGAAATATAGGCGGAAAAATGTTATGTAAAAATCTAGTGCTTTGTTGCGGTACCATATCGTAATAGTATATAAATATACACTATATGCATTTTTTAACCCAAACGTCAAAATACACACTAGGGCCCATTACATAACCACTGAATTTTGTCCATGGTGGAAACTGAAGTCACGCTAACCACTAGATATAGGTTTAACATAAACCTAATATACATAATTATGTTTTCTGTTAGTTAACTTTCAATTTTCTGACTTACGTTAAATGCTCTGACTAAATGCCCTGGACCCCTACGGAGACCAACATTGGCGGTGCGGGAAGCCGTGCTCACCGATTTCAACCCATATGCATGTGGATTAAGAGAAAAATACCTCAGGAGAGGCCTATGCCTAGTAGATTTAGACGGGCTGATGATGATGCAGCATGAAAAATGTTATCAAGCTTAAGTCGAAGCAGCTACTTAATTCCAAAACATCGGATGCCTCACCTCGAGGATTGGCAAAGCGCCGCTACAATTGTACGCTACGTTGGAATAGTGGATATAGTTGATACCAATGTCTACAACAGTTTCATGAGTCAGCAGCACATCTTGACCTAATTACAAGATTATTTCGGGTCAAATTGAATTTCAAGGAAAATCTTGCAACGTTCTTGAAATTTTCAATTACTTAACTTAAAGCAATGAAGTCTTGTCCGGTGACACTGTTTCAAATCAATGCGAGTTGTTCTCTTACGTTCAACCTAATGTTATGATATCATATACCTTCATACCGTGCTCTTTACAGAGTAGGCAAAGGGCACTAAGCATTAAATATTTTTACGGACTTATTCTTACAGACTCTACATTTACGTATTTTCTCTACATTTATCTGTCTCCTCCTACACGCACATCCTTGTCGAAGACTTCTTAAACTCCCATCAACTAGTTTGTGACTTATTTGGTGTCGGCAAGATTTAGTGTCCGTTCGTAGCTGCATCATTGGTCACAATCTGGTACATCTTAATATCAGAATATAAGCAACCATAAATTATACTAAAACTCCACCTTGAACTGCATACAATAGTGTAACTGCCCTACTTAAACCAATGATAAAATCGGACAATGTGAACACTCCTTACAGCAGTTATCGTTATATTACCGTTCTAAGAAAATTCAGTTACGATTATTGAATAGTATTATAGTTGTAATCCATTTTCGCGTGGATCGTAAAGTGCAATGTTACAGAAAGGAGAATGGCTGCTACATCTGGAAAAGTCAGTATAAGATGTTGTTATAACTATAGTGACTCAGAATATACATGCCAGTATCGTTTAACGCGCGACTATCCAAACTCGTTTAAAGGTTGGCAGAGTACCAAAACGCAGTCAGCCGTGCACGCCAAACTGAGCTAAATTCACCGAAACCTCGAATACTATTCAAAAAGTTAGATGGTTGAAAATTCGAATGCAAAACTTATATATTTATGCTAAAAGCGAAACTACAGATAGAAATTTAAGCTATATTGTATGAAGTGGGTTGCATGCAAAAATGATATTAATAAATGTTATAAAAATGTAACGGACAAATATGCATATGTACATTATGTGGTAGACACTAATCCGGAAATGAATATCGTAAACTTAAGTAAAACTTTTAACCAATCATATGTATATGTAGGTATATAGTGTATATACTGCCTCGTAGGTCGTGTTGCTTGCAAGTGCGACTGCCGATCGGGTGGTTCTAAGTTCTATTCCCGGGTCGGACTCTACAAAATTTTTCTAATTTAGATTTTCGTGTAGCAACTTAGAGTCTGGATATATGCCCGGTGTATGGCAATAGGCTCAACACCTATTCCATAGTAAGACGAATACGTAACTGGTGAAACGTGGGAGTGTTCTATATTCCTCTGCCTACCTTTTCAGGGATTACAAGCGTGATGTTACGTTTCAAATATGTACATTAGGGCGGTGCAAAAGTAACCACCTAATATGAATTGACTGCCATTTTTTTAAAAACGAAAAAAATTACGGTACATTTTCACAACAAAATATATTTGAAAGTGTAAAATTTGTAACATTAAGTTAAAAAAATATCACTCTAATGATAGCCTCCTGAGTAAACACACGTTTGTACTCAATTTACGGCATTTTGAATAATTTATTTAATCTATTGGATTACAACACAATTTTTACTGAGGTGAACAAACTTCGTGCCTATCATGTTTATAGTGCTTGGTTCAGTGATTTTAGGAGCGCAACCGAAGATTCATAGCAAGTGACCTAAATCATGTTTAACCCACTTTCAAAATAATAATCTCTTTTAAAATAATAGAACTGTCTCGTTGGTTGTGTTGATTGCAAGTGCAAACTACCGATTAAAAAGTCCTGGGATTAAATCCAGGGTCGGGCACTATTACATTTTTCTAATTTAGATTTTTTAGTAGTGGCTTCAGAGCCACTGGTCGGTGAGCAGTCAGTGAGCCTCAGGTCCAGAAATGTGCCTGCAACAGGCTCACCATCTATTACATAAAGGGACGTAAACGTAACTGATAGAACGTGGGAACGTACTACATTCCTCTACCTACCTCTTCGGGGATTACAGGCGTCAAGTTACATATCAATGTCCACAAGACGGTATAGAAAGTCTTTTAGTTATGTAAACTGGTCGTATATTTTTTGTAATTGTTATTATGATTATACCATCATTCCATGTTACTTGCGGTATAGGCAGAGAGCACGGAGTGCCAATTAATATTTTTTTGGGAATGGTGTTCAAACATAGAAAAAACTATAACAATGGAAAATTCATGAGCCTATTGTAACAGATTGCCATAAATCAGTACTTGGCAAATAAATTCCATAAATGCACAATCCATTCTTGTTCGCACTTGGATCGTGTCCAAGTTACCATAATTGAGTGCTTGAAAAAATTCCTACCTATGCTTATGTACCCATTAGCAATGGTGACAGTACAATGTTGGATTCATTAATTGTTTTAAGGAACATTTCTCATGAAATATATTAGGAACCATGTAAGTTCAATCCAATATAATGTACACACACATGCCCTCCTTGTATGTACAACGGACAAGTAGTCGAAAACCACAATGGACATTGCAAAAAAAGACGTCTTACAGCAAGTCATTCTTCTGCATCCTCTATATAAACAGATAGCTTAGAAATTTTAGATAACCAGATTCAGATTACAAGTGTCGCCATCTAGTATTGAATGTTGGAAGTTCATTATTGTGCAAACTAAGTCGAAAGTCAACTCTTAAGCTGCACATACCTACATACTCTCCGATGGTAATGTATTGAAAGAATTCAGCTGCACGGATGTCAATGAACTTTATTTAATTTCACTGCTGTAGATTGACATTCATATCCTGTGTTCTAATTTTGAATTACATCTAATTTGTTTGCCTTAAGTTGGAATTTGGAAATACTATACTCCGTGCCAAAATTCTCCTGTCATTTAGATAGTAAAGTGATTGAAATGGAATGCAACTACTGGGTTATGTTCTAGTGAATATAATCCTAAAGAAATTTGCCTCTTTATGAGTAGATGTATCTTGTGTCGTTTTCTAGTTCTAATTTTGCCCAGGGACTCAAGATCTATGAAGTTCGGAAAAGTTTTACTTCATGAAATAAGATATTTTTTCTCAACTTTTCTTATAAATGTAAGTTTTGAATATAAGTTTACAATTAATTCAAGGTACTAACAACAATTAATAATAATGAACACCTTCATTTCGTTTTAATGCCTTCAACTCTACGGACACTAATATCCTTAACTAAAATTAAAACTTAGGATTAAGTTTATGTTACAGACCAAAGTAAATCAAAGTTTAAAAGTTTTCTAATTAAAATTTGCACTGAGCGATAAACTTTTATAAGGGATATTAATGTTATAAGTTATTCTAATTCAGGTACAGTGGTATTCTTTGTCCAGTCATAGACTGAGGTGGGTTTAAGTAGAAAAATATGGAAGTACTCGTACGTTTTTTATTCCATCTACACTGCTGTCCGTCGGTTTTTCGGCGGGAATTTAGCTATGCTTAATGAGACTGAACTATACCGCGGTCGGATATATTGTCAGATTTTTGTCTGTTATGTATGAGGCTGTGATGTTATGTGTCCATGGGCGGATGAAGTTGACTAGGGCTTTTAAAATATCGCTTGGAATCTCTTACACCTCCCCTAATAATAAGTTGAAGTCCCTCTTTGGAATAAGAGGTGAGCCTATGCACCGTGTTCAAATCCAGATACCTAGTTACTGTTAGAAATTTCAATTAAGAAAAGCCCAGCAGTACCCGACCCTCGGTTCAAACCCAGGACTTCCCATCTATCTTCTCATCGACACCTCAGTCTATCGGCAGTCGAGCTCTATGACTGCACTACTATGGCTTTTTCCAAACTTTGCTCTCTGCGCGCCACGTGTCCGAATATGGAGAAGGACCTCCGAAAGCAGATTGTTGAAAGGCGACTGGTTATTTTGAGCTCCTTTAGGGTAGACGCGTTAGTACGACGCGCAGTACATGGAATGCCCAACATTTTGCGTCAGCGCCACATTTCGAATTCATCCACTCTAGATCTTAATGGAGCTGTCAAAGTCCAGGTTACAGAAGCATATAAAGAAACTCAAAGTTATTGCAGGAAAAAGAAGCAAAAAGTTTTTTAATTTAAAAAAGATGCTTGGACTGTTACCACCTTTCTTAAATTAATGTAAATGTAGGCTATTTTCAACCTGTGTTTATTCATCATAAAAAGCTACAGAATGGACGTTTATTTGGTTTAACAATGAAATAGTTGTATAGTAATTGAAAATAATTATTAAAATACCTTTTTTCCCGGCAATATTTTTATATACTTCTATGTATTCGTAATTATATACGCATAAAATTCTATAGTTTTGTTTTTATTACATTTTTATTAATTTATGTAAATGGTAAGATGAAAACATATAAGCTTTTTTTTTTTGTTTTTGTTACATTTTTCTTTTTAATACAAGGAAGCAAAACATGTAAACGCTCCATTTCATTAAAGTATTTTTGTGTCCATTGTTGACAGGGATTAAAAAAACGTTCAGGCCTGGAATTCGAAATATTTCTCACTAAACGGCCCTGGCGTCTTAGAACAGAGCTTTTTAACAAGGTTTTCCAGGGATCCGCAAACGAGTGGTAAAACTAAACCCTTATAATGTCTTACGAAATGTCTGCCCTTCGACCCTTCCGTCGATAACTCCTACAGTGATGGAGAACCAAAACATATTTTATCACACTGCTCTAGTTCAGATCACGGCGATACGATATAGAGGCTATTCTGTCTGTTGAATATCTTTAACCCGATAAAAAGGTCTTCGAAACGATAAAACAAATGTTACATAACCCTAGCATCCAAGAAGTATTGTTTAAGGCACGCTTAAAAAGCATGGAAACACTCGTAAATATTTCATCATCCTCAGCCTGCCTCAGACAGACATGGGCATAGATATGGCTGGACATAGACCTCCTCTAGGAGGACATTTTCCATTTTGCCCACGCTGGACATGCGGGTTGAGGAGCACAGAACACGATTTCTACCAAAGCCTACGCTGCTGACCGTTAGCAGCCCTTAGCAAATACCTATTTCGGGACACTAATCAAATATTATTACTGAAATAATATTATTATTATATAATAATAGAAATAATATTATATTATATATTCGATTGTGAACGTTTCTCCTTATTCGGTAACCGGCATTTCCTGTGCGTGTTCTGATAGGAACTTGGCGGCTTTTTGTTTCATTTTACGTTATACATTATAAAAGATTTCAGAGGATTTTATAATGTGAGCGTGAATTTGTTCAACGAAACTGAAAGAGATGATTTCATGCTTTAGAAATTCAAGCGTATCTCGTTACAAATAAATACATTTCCTATTTATTACACAAAATCATAAGTATAAAAATCATGAGTATCGCTCTATAAAACAACATAATAAACAGCATTACGGCTGTTATTCACCGAATGGGTAAGCAGAGAAGTGTACTACAATTCCACGTTTCACCAACGATGTATTACGCCTTGTCATGTGCCGGGTGAGCTTATTGACATACACCGGGCACAAATCCCGAATCCGTGCCTCTGCAGGCATTTTCAAGATAGGTAAACCCAATATCGGGTTATTCTTTATTAAATAATAATTATGTAGCTCATGTAGCTACTAAAAAAAGCAAATGAGAATTTTAAAACGACCGTTGTTTTTGACAGCATACAGCTAGAAATTTTTAGAATAGCTTTCATGCAATCTGAACATAGGTATAATCAAATTGTACTTTACTAGAACACAATTCAACCAACGTTACTGGGAGTAGGCTAGTCACATCTGTCGCTGAACCGATAGCCATTGGAGTAGATGTGGTCTGGAGTGGATCGCACAGCAAACAGGCGGCTAGGTGCTGTGACGATATACGCAAAGGTGTGCTATTGGAGACGCATGTGCACAAAGGAATAGGCTGATAATAATGAAGATTGACTAAAGATTTGTGTGTATTGTTTATGTACATCGTTATAATATCACCTGTTACTCTAAGCAACCTTGCGTACCCGTATCTTTTTGTCAACATTAAATTGCTGCAATAAAGAAATAACATTTCGTGTTTATGGATCCATATTTGACTGACTGACTGCAATGGTTAGTGAATCTGACTGTTGCGCGTGGGGTCGTGGGTTCGATTCCCACCCAAAATAAATATTTGTCTTATGAGCACAAGTATTTGTTCTGTATCTGGGTGTGAAAAATGAGAAAAAAATATATATTTATATATGTATATAAATATGTACTTTATCAGCCATCTGGTTACCATAGCACAAGCTCTCTTGACGCTTACTTTGGGATTAGATGGCCGTGTGTGGAATGTCCCGAGATGTTTATTTATTTATTTATTTTATATTCTAACAACCAAAGTTTTCTCATCGCTAATTTCAGTTTGATATATTCAAGTGACTAGTTAATATAAAATAGATAGGTACTATCATAAAATGTATAATAAAACTGACTCTGTCTACGTATACAATAAACAACTGTCATAATAACATTGCATTCGAAGAAAATACTTCCAGTTAAATATAAAACGTGATACCAAATAAATTATGTTCTGGAAATATTTTAGATTGCATTTCCTTCACTTGCCGGCTTTGGTAAAATCAATGGCCGCTCGCGCTACGTTCCTCTCGAGACGTGTCAGCAAATATCTGTAGGCTTTTGTAACGGCAGCGACTCGAGAGTCTTATACGATGAGAAATATAGTGCACGTTCGCAAGACTATTTGAGATGGGGACCAAAGATGTAAAGAAAAAAAAAAAGAAAAAAAAAATTTCGAAATTGTTGGCAAATAAATATATAAATAAAGAAACAGAACGTAACATCACGCTTATAATACCCGAAGAGGTAAGCAGGGGTACGTGGTACACTCGTACGTTTCACCAGTTACGTTTACATTACACTATGGGGTAGGTGGTGAGCTATTGCCATACACCGGGCACATTTCCGTACTCTGAGCCACTACTAGAAAATCTCAATTTGATAAATCCAATAGTGCCCAACCCGGAATGTGAACCCAGGACCTCCCGATCGGCAGTCGCGCTTGCAACCGACCAATGAGGCAGTCAGAAACAGAATAACTACAGAAAGAATGAAAGATGAAAAAGAACAAAGAAATATAAAAACAAAATAAAAAGAAAAGAAGAACGATCCTGTAAAAATATAGATAAAAATAATTGTGGCATCGTCTCACCCATGTCATACTTTCAAATGCATGCTTAGATTAAATATGATCGAAAATTCACACAAGTAATAATGCGTCTGTACGAAAACTCTGACACACACTCGCTCATACATCCGCTCTTGTAAAAGAAAATAATGCCACCAGTGCGGACACGCTGACATCTGGAAACGTTGGGATTACGATTTATCAACGTCACGGCGGCCAAAGTATTATTAGCGGCGACAAATGGTTGGCGATCGCTTATCTATTGATTCGAGCATCCATTGTCTGAGACGTGTTAATATCGAGTTTTTTTATCACCAATTTACAGAGATTTTGCCTAATGCCTTCACTCCAGTTTGGTTTTTGCGATCATTACGACCAGAAAAAATGTGTTCGACAAGCCTAGAGTGTCTTTTCGATGTAATCTCCAAGAATGATTGTAGTCCATTATTCTCCGTCCCTATTGTTAAACTCTGAACGATATCTGTTTTTGCAGAAATATATATCTACCGAATATCAGCAATAGATTTTTGAAGGTCTCTTACAGTTGTAGGTCTCTTAACTTTACCGCTTATATAAATATTATATTTATAGCTTATAAAAAAACTATCAGAGAAAAGGTTAATATTGGGGTACCAATATTAACCTTTTCTCTAATATTTTTTTTAATATCTGTAATACTAAATAGCTCGAATTGTTATGAAAAAAGAAGAGAGGTAAGACTTGTTTGGAAAAAAAAGTTAGTTGGCAATATCATCACTTTTTAGTAAAATATTTTTGTAAGTAAAGTTTCGTTAACAAATTATCATACTCGTAATATATTATTATGTTTATTATCACCAACATGTTGCAGTCCACTGTTGGACCTAGGGATCTCCAATCCCAATTTAATCCCAACGCTGGTATCACGGGAAGGGGATCGATCATAATTTTTAAATTTTACACGTAAATCGGTTTAAATTCTCATAACCATCATTCCCCTCTGTTCCCAAGTGACCAACGCGACTGCATGTCGTCATAAATGTACGAGTGATTTATTATTTTCTGTCAGCTGGACCGCCGTTCAATTTCCAAGTGGCTTAAATTAAAAAGCACAACAAAATAACTAAATCGCAATGTGAGATTTTATAAAAGTGAAAAGCTTTCAACGTCGCTGCTTTTATCTCAGATGTAACTATAAGTGTTGTTCTCTTTTAAGAAACTGTCGAGGTGGCGCCACTAGAGAATACTCGTTGTATTTTCTGACGCATCTCGAGAAAAATATGGTAGAAACGGTCATTGATTGTGATAAGGTTGGCAACGAAATTTATATATATTCTTATATTCATCCGCTCTTATTTTCTTCTGAAAACATGAGAAAACGTATGCATTTTTAGTTATTTTAACAGTTACCTGTTTGAACCAAAATCGTTACATTAATACTCGAATGCCTGTAATACTCGAAGAGGTAGGCAAAGGAATGTAGTGCAATCCCACGTTTGATGTATAGGGAAATTCCTATTGCTATATATCAATCTCTAATCTAAACTCTGAGCCACCACTAGCAATTTACAAAATCCAAGGGTACTCAGCTTGAGATTTGAATCCAGGACCACCCAACGAAGCACTTATAGTCAATTTAATATTTTAATAAAGTAGGTACTAGGAATATTGGCCACTAAGTTCTATAAATGTTTTGGGCGGAAAATAACTGGGAATTATTTCCGTTTTTTCATGCAGGTACCAACATAATATCTTCTAGATAAGCTTTTCCGCAAAGTTGCATTGATTGAATTTTGACTACAGAAATAATTTGATTATTTTGCATCTGAAATCTTTTTAATAATAACAAATATATTTACAGTTCACTTGTTTTCACGACAGTAGCCTTTTGGGAAATTCCCATACGATTCCTTTGTGTTGCTGATGTATTACACAAATGCCAGGGATCCTTTGATTTCCCTAAACGGATGCAAAGTAATGTAAGTATGTTTTTCTTATAGATATTTGTATTATGTGAAATTTTGTTAACGCAAAACTATTTGCATCTCAAACTGATGAAATATGGGAATGTACTACAATCTCCTGCCCGCCTATTCGGGGTTGCAGGCGGGATTTCACATTATTCCTATTATATAAATTAAAAAAAGATAATGTGTGTATCTTTGTACAAATGAGAACCCAATGTAGCACAGAGGATGTACAAAAAACAGCTTTTAATATAGCTGTACCTTGTATAAAGACATTTTTGTGAAATCATATAATTATACGTATCTATGTATGTATGTATACGTAAGTATGATTTGAATGTTTTTATATATGATTATAATATCATACACGTCTTATATTACTATATATACCAACCAAATACGTATTTTTTTATTACTATCATTATTGTAAATTAAATGGATTAGATACCTACCCCAGCTTCTCATCATCGCCCCGGTTGACTGGTAGAAAATGTCAATTGACATTAAGTCCGCCCTTTGTTACCAACAATAAAAGATAAATAAATAAATCGTTGTTTTATTAAAAACATGCTAAGAAATGAATTATTCGTCTCTGATTTAATTGATACGACACCAGTGTTTTTTAACATTAAAACTCGGATAATTAATGGGTAATATAGACCACTGTATTTTGTGTATATTCTACGTTACGCTATGATCTTATATTTTGACTTTACTTGTATTTGTATGTGTTTACTTGTATTGTGACAATGAAAAATTCTTAAAGGCTTAAAAAGGTATAAGGTAATATAATATACTATAGTGGAGGATAGTAAAGTACGCTAGTTTCCTCACAAAGTTTTCTTTCACCGCAATTAAGTTAATTTAAAAAATCCACACGACTAATATATGTACCTAATTTTTATAAAAAGAACTTTAAAAAAAGAAAAGTGTTCAACTTTAAAGGTTACTTTACTCACTGTTACTTTAAAGGGTTCATTTATTTATGTATTGAAATGTATAACAATGCATGCAGTCGACACATTTGACAAATTCTGCCTACTAAAAGCGGCTTTAAATATTATAAAATCGGCACAGCTCGAGTAACGCTGTATGTACTAAATGCGTTTAATCTGATGCTAACGTGAACAAGTTTAGACAAGATTCACTCAAAGGCCTTGAATCGGCGGATTCTGCGTCGATGTTGATTCAAATAGAGATAATCCTCGTTGAATCGAAACCCTCAAATGACTGCCGTATTCAGATTCGGTCTCTCAGGCCCCGGGATGAATTAATTTTCCCCGCGCCACCGCTTAAGGGTTAAATATGTGTCCCATTACAAGCAAGCAACTAGAAGCGAGCAAAGATATTACGTAAATATCATTTTTACGTGGGGCATTTAACATTAAGCTATTGGGTAAAAAACAGAATTCATACTCTAAGTGATCAAAACGTTACTTATTTCAGTGGTGGCCAGTATTAGGGTGGCTTATTATTACGGATATACACATATTTTGGTACTTTGAACTCAGTCTAATTTAATATTAAAAGATAAGAGTAAAATTTTTGTCCTCTGAACATTCTTATTTTAAGTTAAATAAATATTCTTTTATTATCTAGTTATTGTTATACATAGTTTCTCCAACATGCACTTTTTCATATAAAAGGACATTATAAATATAAGAATGAATATAAGACAAACAATAACTCGCATTCCAAAGTACTAATAAATGTGGCTCCTTAATAATTAGGCCACCTACGGTAATACGATGAATCTTCATACTAAACTCTACAGACTATGATTTGAAAAAAACGTAACTTCACGCCTGCAATCCCCGAAGATGTAGGCTGAGGAATGCAGAATACTCCCACGTTTCACCGGTTACGTTTTTACCGTTTACGTCCCACTATGGAATAGGTGGTGAGCCTATTGCCATGCATTGGGCACATCTCCAGACTCCGAACCACTACGAGAAAATCTAAATTAGAAAATTTTGTAGTGTTCGACCCGGGAATCGAACCCAGGACCTCCTAATCGGCAGTCGCACTTGCAACAAACACGACCGACGACGCAGGCATTTGAAAAATCTTATCAATTTTTAATGTAAAGAATAACGCGTCAAGCCGGTCAGTGTTGTTGTAGTTATCATGAATAGAATAAAATTGTGTGTTTTATTTTTCTCGTTTTAATATCACAATAAAATATTCTTAGTATGTCGCTGTTACCGCGCGGTGTGACGCATTACCAAAGTTAGGGTTACAAATTCCCCTTAATTAGGAAGGTCTCACGAAACCCCGACCTTTAACTTTTTCATTGGGTTTTTTCGTTTTAATGAAGGTACGCATAATTATAATCGTGCTCAGAATTCCCGTAACAGGAATGTCTATTTGACGAGTGTAATGTGGTTAACAAAACATTTTGTGACCATTTATGGATGCTTTTTTATTTTGTTTCACGCTTTTTAAAAGCTAATTAGCTCTATGAGCTGTTTTGTTTTAACATGTTACAAATGTTCAGTTATAACGAAAACCTATGACAAATAACTATTTAAAATTACTCAGTAAGTCGTTCTTAGATCTCACCAAACCCTAAATTAATTGCTATGTATTTATTATTAGACATATTAACAAGGCCTGCTTAATTACTTTTTACAGTGAAGGCTTATCCTATTTTAAATTAGATATTATATCTCAATCAAATCTCTAAATATCATAAATCAGTTCGTTAGAAATTTATATAATAGTAACATCAAGACTACCGTAACTGTTACGTCTGTAAAATTAATTACAATGTCATAATCAGTATTATGTAAAATAATGAAATCATACTACTCGTAAAGCCACGGCGACCGTCACAGCGCGACTTCCAATTAAATTTTTTAATTATTACATCTTACATTTTTATTTCTCACACGATGACGTCAATCAAGGTTTTAATCACGAAATATCGAGTACCAATCTATGAGCCTGTCATTTAATTTGTTGAACTTGGCGTATTTTTACGCATCGTCGCGTCTTGTCTTGCGCCAGAATTGTCTTATCTTTGATTTATGAGCAAAGCCTTTCCAGTTTTCTTAGCGAGACTTTCATTATTCATTGACCCTTTTGTCGTTCCACTGTTCGACACGGTTCACATCTCGGGCTGCGAAACGTTGAGGTCGTGGGCATAAACAACTTGTGCTGGTTGAGGCGGCTCGAGCAAGAAAATTCAAGTCAATAATTGCTCGAAGACAGCAGACATCCCACAGCTCAGAAAACATTATGGAGATCTGAAGGAGTGCATGGAAAATCTTTCCTTTTTATTTTCACAGCTATTGATTATTACCAAAAATGCTATAATTCCCGTAGTTAAAGTCACATTTAATTCATTGGAATTTTTTCCACTATTGATTTCCATGAGCAAGGAACCGAGAAAGATAAGTGATACAACGCCGGTCAATATAATAATATCTACATAGCATTGAGATATTTTGTGCTTCTTTTGCGCATTAGGCATAATTTTCATAAGGTGTTATTAAGCTTTAAAAACAGTGCTTATAGCCCTGAAACCATGGTCGATCAGAAACCACTGGAAAATAAAGAGAAGCCATGTGCAGATATCCTAGCAGAGGCTCCGAGTCTGGATTTGTGCCCGATGTATGGCAATGAACTGACCACCTATTCCATAGTGAGACGTCAACGTAACTGGTAAAAACGTGGGAATAAACTACACTACTCTGCCTTCCTCTTCGGAGATTACTAGCGTGATGTTACGTTACATCGGTTTGTTTCTAAATTATTGTTAATGACGTAGTAACTTCAAGCCATTTCTATAATTTGTAATTCAAGGAATGATGACATGAGAAAAGAAATATTAGGGCTATATCTCTATTGTATGAGAAATTGTGTACATAAAATTTTATGATTTCGAAAAAGATACGTTTCATGTATGCGTGAATGAATGTTAAACGACACAAAGCCATTATACAAATACACAAGCACAGAAAATATGTCTACATTCGTCATTTTGATAACTGCCCGACGGGGAATTAAGTCAAGGGACCTCGTGTATACATTAGATCGGCTTGCTGTCCAATATGTCAGACAGCTTTTTTACTTTTTTCAAAAATGTGTATTTATAATTTTGTATAAAAAATGAAAGTAGGTAGGAATTTTTATTTTAAATATAGGTGTATATAAATGGAAATATAAATACATTCATTTTGAGTCATGTTCGTCTAGCGAGAGCGTTTATTTTACAACATATTATTTTCTGTTTTTTTATATTGTCTACAATAATTATAAATTGTGGACAACGGTGATGGTGTTAAATTCAGATTATCAGTAATAATTAGATCTAATATATTTAAAACAAACGTAACTTGACAGTGTTGTTGTTCGAGTGCTTGATAGCGTGACAGTCGATCGGAAGTCGCTGGGTTCGAATCCCAGGACGGGTACCTACTGTTGGATATTTCTAAAATCAAATTTCTAGTTGTGTGTCGGAGTTTGGATATCTGCTCAGTGTATGGCAATAGGCTCAGAGTGGGCATCGTGGGCAAAAGTCCCATTATAAAACGGCTATGTCCAGCATTGGACTGAAACACACATGATGACAAAATGTACACGTGCAGTAATTTACTACAATTTATTTACACAACCTTACTGATACAACGAAAGCTAAATTTATTCTCCTGTTTCTTCTGGCATTTCTTCAATCAGTAAATGTTGATTTTTGGTGTTGACTTTGATAATACTAAAACTAATCGTCCCTTTGTAAAGTTACTATGTTCTACAGTTTGTAGGTAACTATTAGGTGCGTATGTAGTAATTAGAGCAGATAACTCTCACCGGCCAGTTATCATTACAGCCTGAAATCCATCAGTTCTGAAACACTCATTAATCGTCTGAAATCATCCCTTGTTTGCGTCTATGCAAATTAACCTTTGTTATCTAAACTGGACAACGCCACAGAACTTTCAACTGAAATGAAGCACTTTGTTTATTGTTAATAAAGTAGAATATGCATTAACGTGAACAGAGGAAGGGTAAATTCACAGAATTGCATTAGATTGAACTTTTCTATACGTTAAATATATTGTTATATTATTATTCGTGATTTTAAGTAATGGATAAGTAAAATCCTGGACAATTATTGAATTCGACGATGTCCAATGAGTTTCTTAATAAGACATTTTAATGTACTATAAGGAAACTCATCGGACGTCGCTTTCAGAATGAACAGCTACCCAAAATCGGACTCAATTGTAGGTAATGAATTAGTGCTCTAGCTGAAAAGGAAGAAAAAGAAAGCTAAGAAAAATTCTAAAAATCATTACTTAAATATAATTTACGTAACCTTTATTGTAACAGATCTTTATTGAAATTATTTATGGTTAACACAATACGCCAGGTCGTTTTCCGCGTAGGGGTTACGAACATCAAGTACCTACCTACTACGTTTGTGGTCTGTACAAATACCTCTATTTGTACAGACCACAAACGCCACCCTCTATGAACACTCAGGACGGTTTGGGAAATCTCTCATTGGCCCATCAAGCAATCAGTGATAATTAACACTTATATCGATATTTGCTAAGCAGTTTTCGCAGGAGTTACAAGCTAGCCTTTCACTTTACATGGTTTTTAATTGTTCTAATATGTTCTTTAAGCCACTGATACTGTAAGCGTTCCATCTTTCACTTGAAAGGTAGTGGCGTAGCTGACAGAAGTCATCTATTATTTCGGTACAGCTTAGATGCGAATGGGGAATTTTGTTAATAGATTTTATCGCCGATTATTCTATATTAGTCACTTAATGAATGTAATTGGTAACTTATTTATTATGTCAATTCCTTACAGGGTAGCTAAGATTACGGCAAGACAAATATTTCTATTCTTGAAGACTTGTCTTGCTTCTTGTATATTAATAAGTCTCGTCTCACGTAGACTTCTGACTCCGCCATCAGCTGGAATCCAACTCACTTAATCAATATATGTATTGCGTAACAGTATCAGTATATATAAGTAGGTATGTAATTTTATATACTTTTATACACCGTCGACGTAGATGTAATCTATCTACGTGATGGATTTCGGACGTCGCTGTTAAATATATAAAAAATATACCTAATGTAAAGCCAATTCAAAAGCCTCTTTTTTGTATACATCTCGCTGGCAGTTGA
>DWFO01000729.1:0-18592 GCA_018246595.1 Mimoniades nurscia nurscia
TTGTGTATATAATCGGGAAGTGGACTTTGATAGGTCGATGATGATGATGATTACATCATTTGTGTATATAATCGAGAAGTGTTTGTATATAATCGAGATAACACAAATCGAGATCGATTTGTGTATATAATCGGGAAGTGGACTTTGATAGGTCGATGATGATGATGATTACATCATTTGTGTATATAATCGAGAGAACTAATTTAACTTTTAATGGAGTTAGTGTTCTTGACATGTATGGAGTTGTGACATTTCACAATAATACCATCTTTATAGACATTATGCTTTTTATCCTAGAATGTAATGTCTGGTTTATTGAATCAATAAAATACATAAATAATGACCGTTTAAGCACGTGATTGAAATTAACATATTTTTATAAATAGGCGCCTTGAACATTGGAAATACTTTGACCACTACTTTTAATATTTCTCTCAACTATCTCTTAATATTTTCACACTATCTCTCAACTATATCTCAATATTGTTGCTTACTTGTCAATATTGAGCAATAGTTGATAGCTAAGCCCTCGAGTGGTCGAGGGCAACTAGTATACTTTTCAGTCAAGCATTGCCAGATTCTTCCGCGGTTTCAAAAGAAAGAAAGTTTAAAGCACCTAGTCTAAAAGCAATTAACAATACAAAACGTACAGCAACTAGAGGCTGGAAACGTAAAAAAAGCCAGAGATTAAAACACATTAGTATTTTAATCCCCGTGCAAAGTACATTACATCAAGATATAGGCCTCTCCTAATTGCTGCCACTCCTCTCGGTACTGGACCTTCTATATCCAGGACTACCCTCTGACTTCATGTCATCGGATCACCTGGACTCATTTTACCGGAAAATATACTTTTTAATATCATATGTAAGCCGTTTACGTTTTGCATGAGAAAATCTCATTTTGTGAGTAACAATATCTCATTTTATGAATAATAGGTTTATTTTACATAACATAGTCCATTGTCTCATATGTAAAGGTCGTTAACCTGCACACATTTTGCCTTTTCAATGTTATATTGGTACAAGCGACGAATACATGAACAATAATAACTTTTAATCTACTTACATTACATAATTGTACGTAACGTATCATTAATCGTAGTAGTTTTTATAGAACATGCGTAGAAATTTTATTAATAATTCTTTAAACATTATACGAATATAAAAAGCCTATGGATTTTAATATTAGGTGAATCCTCGTTTTCTACTTCTTTAAAAGTAGAGCGTGTTCTTGGCTTCTTATTGTTTGCTCCCGGCCTAGCTAAGCTGTCTTCGTGCCTTAATGATATTACCGTATTATGCTAAGCATCTTGGGGCAATTGCAGTTCTCCGGCTGCGTTCACGCTGAAGTATTTTCACTTCTATGGAAAATTACGTCGTTTGTATGAGGCTCGGTAAGTGATAAAATGTACTCACTTTAAAGATGGCTGTGCATTGCTGATCTGTCACGTTCACTGCAAAATACGAAGTAGAAACCGGATAGATGTATTTTTGTGCAAGAATTAATAAATTGGCAAGCAAGCCAACCGATGTAAGGTAATTAATACAAATCACAGGTAATTAATACAAATCTGTGTCCAATCTTAAATACAAGTAAAGCACCTCTTGAAATAGGGTCGGGCACTACTGGATTGTTCTAATTAAAATTTTCTAGTCGTAGCTTAGAGTCTGGATTTCTGCCCGGTGTACGGCAATAGGCTCACCACCTATTCCATACTGGGACGTGAACGTAACTGGAGAAACCTGGGAGTATGTTGCAGTCCACTGCCTACCTCTTCGCTGATTACAGGCGTGATGTTACGTTCATCTCCTGAAATATATCACACATGCGTCATTACCATTTTGGTTTGTGTGTGCCTCTTGTCTTTGTATCTATCTATTATTGTACAACTTAGTGTTTCGATTTGAGACAAAAGAAAATTGTATAGGCATTTAAAAATTCATTGCTTGACATTGAATAGAATTGTAATAAATTGCAGATACTTGTATCTTACAAGTGTTCACGTACCTAATAAAAATAAGCTAAGAAACATTGCAAGTGCCGTTTTATTAATTCCCAGTAACTGGTACAGCGTAGAAATGTATATAAAAGGATTCGTTTCAGTACGGCCTACTTGTAAAAAGAGCAAGAATAAAAAACGAAACTGCCGAGTGGTAGAGACAAAATGGCTGTTTCATTAGTCTTAGCTGGGGTGGCCATCTTTAGATTTTCAGTCCTTGGTCTGGATTTTGGATTTTTTTTAAACATTAGACCACAAATGGAAAGTAAGACAAGTCCAAAATGAAATCGAAATACCAAACACATTGTTGACAAAGTAAAACTAATTAAAACATTTTATATATACTAAGTATATTATATGCTCTTCGGCAATTATAGGTGTGATGTTATGTTATTATTTTTATATTTTTGTTACCTTTCTATATTTTATAGTTTAATGTGACTTTCTGAATCAGATTTAGACATACCTATATTTGAACAGTCAATAGCATGTAAAATGATTGTACATAAAAATAGTTCACTAAACTTACTTTTAACAAATTAAAGATATTTTTAGAACTAGTATGTCACATTCCAAACATGTCAACGTAAATAGAGTTCAAAGACGCTTGACAGTTAAATATCTAATCTTTTCTTTCAAATAAATCACTTTAGTGGTAAGAATGGCTTTGTTACTATTGCTTCTGAGAGACAAAATGTATTAAGTAAGAGTATATTCAACCAGATTTATCGTACAATACCACATTTTGCTCTTGTACTGTTGACAATTTACTTGACTTTATAACAATGAATTAGCAAAAATCACTGCCTTGTTTCGCCGGCCACTGTAACGACAATGAATCTGTTGAGCTCATTATTTTCTTTAATATTAGAGATTTTCAGCACAAATAATTCACCTTTATTTTATTTAAAAGCACAAAAACGCCTATTCTTTAAGATTCTGCTATATATAAGTATTTTCAATACATAAGCCATGGTTGGCGTAAAGACCGAACGAAATCTGTTTCTTTGCGCAAACGACAAAAGTTTTAAAGAACCTTTTGAGTTTTTCTAATAAATCGTTTAAATTTATTGAGACGAACTTGGGACTACACAACAGTTTCCTTATGATGTAATCCTTCATCGTTATAGCAAGTGAGGTTTTAATGTCGAAATTCGAAATAATTGTATAAAACCAAAAGTGCAAGACAAATTTCGAGTCCCTGATTAGAAGATTGTAATTAGAAGAATTGTAATTGTATTAGAAGATTGTAAAATACAGCTGTTATGGATATTTAACGTAATGTACGGTTCGACCTCTAGACGCTAGACGATAATTACCAGAAGACTATGGGACTGGGTTAACCTTGGATGCCAAAATCGTAGTTTACGCTTTAATTCCGTACTTCATCATAACTTCTGCTTTCAATTTCAAGATAACATTAGTCAGTCTTGGAAATCTACAAACAAATTTTAATATTATTTACTTTTGTATACATTTGTATGTATGTAGTTACTAAATTAAGTGAACAATTTTAACATACTTTAAGATCGATTCTCATAGAAACTTTCAATCGCATATTTTATTCAAATAACTTAGAACAGTAGCTGTTAACTGTAACCGCATTAACAAAGAAACGTTACTTGTTAGGATAACAATGTAAGAAAAAGTTCCCAGAGGTAATTTTTCAATGTGACTACATAATTTGTCAGTTGCTTTATCTCGACTCTTTAGAAAGACATTTTAAAAATGTTACAAATTATATACCTTACTTTAACTTTTGAAAAATATTACAAAAACGTCCACCTGTTCAGATTCGTTTTGGAATAGGTGATTAAGTCAAGCGAAGATAGATACCTAGGCATATTTTAATCTTATGATCACAAATTGTTTTTTTATTAAATAACTAAGATACATAGATATATCAAATATGGATTGTATTCTATATTTATGATTATATAAGTTTGACTGTTACACAAGTAAAACAATCGTCTGATTTTTTTTACTATTTTATAAAGTCGCGGCCAAATAAATATTTTAGTTCTCTAACCTTCAGTTCTTATCCTGGAGCAAAAGCAAAGCTAAATTCGAACTGAAAAGGATACAATGGACAATGAATCTCGTACGACCGTTTTCCAATAACATAAATCGTTAGTCGATCCGTTGAAAGTCAAACAAATCAACCATAGCACTTAGCGCCCAGAGCGCTCTAGAACGGCTAACTTTAATTATACTTCAGTTGTAAGTTTTGAACTGTATATATTTTTAACGAGTCTTTCTCTCAGTTTACTTTCTTGTAGTTTGGGTTGGTTTTGAGTAATTGTAAACTCTGTTGGGGCGCAGGAAGAGTAAAAAAATTAAAAAGCTTAATTATTATAAATTTTCGTGTTTAAAAGAATTGAACGACGAGAGTTACGGGAACTTTATTAAACTATGACCAGATAAAATATCGAACATAAGAAATGTCTTTTGTGTGATATTGAGGACTATTTCGTCATAAGACTATTCGACTCTTGCGCAGGGTGTTACGGGTTCGTATGGTTACAAATGTCCTAATGCTAATTTTATTTGTGTTGTGAGATTGGAAGTCAATATATTTGCCATTGTGTGTTATTATAATGCCCAATATTGAGGTTATGGTGGCACTGAACGCTATTCAGCAGCGACCACAGATGCAGACTCCAAACTATGACACCTGCTTACGTTCCATCAGCTACATTTATGTTAATAAACTCAAACAGTGAAACATTTGATCTCGGACAGCGATACAAATATTACTTGTACGACGCAATTTAACTTTTCGCCGCGCGCCGCTCGCTCGCGAAGTGTCGCTCGCGGAACATTTTCGCTAATCACGTACAAGTTATATTTTACACTGGAGGACAGTAAGTGCAAGAGCGACGCTTCTACATTTTTAACACGTGATTCACTGAAAATCATTTAAATATACTACGAGCTGGTACAACATTCTTAAATTTATTGGATTTCTAGTGTTAGGATATATAGAATTGAATGCTGAAGTATAAACAAATTGTGCTATGAACAAAATAGCATTACCTTTATATACGTATATATGACCTGTGAATAGTGTTAGGAATTAAAGCAATAGAACAGACGCATACAAACAATTCAAGATTTTTTAAATTTCTAACCAGCATTTAAGTTTTAAAATCTTAATAAAATAATCATAATTATGAAATTAGACATTAGTACTGGGTATTTTTGGGTATCAACAAATCGTAAAAGAAGGATAGAGCAAGTTCTGCGATTTCAATTTTTAATTATCTTTTGGACTTATACCGTTGTTCTATTGCCTACGGACTTCAGACTTCAAGCCACTAACAGAAAATTTAAGTTAAAAAAATCTAATTGCGCCAGACCCGGGATTTGAACCCAGGACCCTTCGATCGGCTGTCGCGCTTACAACCAACAGTGCCAACGTGGATGCCTACTTTGCAATTCTTTGAGAAAAAATTACTTCAGTTTTTACTCGACAACAAATTAATGTTTTATCTAAATTTAAAAATTATCTGTTCGCTGCTCTGATCATGGGCTAAAAATAATTATAAAATAAAAAGGCCGTATCTCAACTTTTCTTCCTAATTGAGTTTGATTGGTTTCGTTGAAAAGCGAGTATAAATTCAATTAGACTCGTTATCTTCTAGGGCTCGCATCATCCAGACTAACAAGAAAGCATCTTCAGCTCGCAGACAATGAAAAAGTATTGAGATGAAACAAATGTTACTAAACGAGAAATAACGTCTCTGTTTTGAAATGTTTAAGCCTTTAAAAAACGCTTTTATATTTACGTAGAACTTTGAAAGAGATGTGGTAATACGATATCTGAGATATAATAAATGTATGTGCATGTATTAATTTAAAGAAAAATTACTGAACATTTTTATAATGCCATATTGCGTCGACGGGAAAATTTTCACACAAAGATATTCTAAGTATTTGTTAACATTCTAAGCATTCAATGTTGTATTAATTGCGAAGATTAAAAAAGTCGACGTACGGAAATTTATGTAGATTTTACACCGTATACGTATAATGAATATTTCATTTTTATAGGCAGAACAATTGCGAGAAAAATAAGTTGCAATACCTACCGCGGCTATGGTCTTGACTCTTTTCGTTCTGAGAAGAGACTCGTGCTCAACAAGTGAACGACAAATCGATTGATGATGACACACTGATAGAAAATGTGACAATAACAATAATAATAACAAGCTGTAGCAATAATAATAACAAGATGAATGATATTATTTTTTGATATTATGATAATAAAAACCACATGAACTCGGTTTGTGCATGTGTGTACACATATTCGCAATACCATTTTATTGTAAGAACAAGTTGTATAAGAGATGTTTTGTCGACTGGTAACTCCGAGAAACGTCCCTAATGCAATGCGGGGCAAACATACGCCACTCGATAAACAACGCATCCCAATAGCAAAGTTGTATAACCGACCAATTATAATAATTTAATCATTTCATTTTTTTTCTGTCATATTCATAGTTATGTTGAAACTCAACGGAAGGAACCGAACGCAAAGATATAATAATAATATCATAGTTATCTTTCAATACGATGTTTAACGATTTCCGTGCCTTGGAAATTAAGTTAAGCAATCAATATGTAGTGAATTGTCTACAGGTGGGTTATCTGTGATAAAAGAAGTTGTCATTCTTCTTAGGAACTTAATAGTGGGCATATAAGTCCATCACAAGGCGGAGGATAGCGGTTCCTTCATGGTAGAACTCTCTTTGACTTGTACCGCCAGTTCACTCTGTCTTCTACGATATGTAGAACAAAGTAGAGTGGTATTCCAAGTGATTCCTTTAGTCAGATCAGTCCAGGTCCGAGTTAGGGATGTCTTTCATAGTCATGGAAGACGTTAAATACGTGCAGCTCATATGATTACAATAAATCTATACATGTCTTCATGTCAGGTCCCTCACAGGGTAGACAGAGGGTGCCGAGTACCAATATCTCTACCCTTACATACCTGCTGCACTTCTTTTACGTTCATCACTCTCATCATACATGCGCCTAGATTTCGGAAACTTCATGCAATACACCTATTGGTATTTTAAAAGTAATATTTACTTATTAAACGTGTATATTGTATTTTTAACGTTGTATAATTACGAGTATATGCATGCACGTAAGTGAATTTGTAGCCATGTTCCATTATTCACTCACCCGGGAAAACAAAATATGAAATATATTTTAAAATGTAATAAATATTTAAATAAAGTAGACAAATAATCATAACGACGGCTTCCGTACTCTTAAATAACATATAATACAGTGATTTAGGCAACATTTCATTGTGATGTCAACATTCGACTGGCATTTTATTTGCAAACCGGAAACATTTAAAATATTATGTCATAAAATAAAAGTGAAATATTACTAAGCAATGCTAAGAACGGGAGATAACACACTTTAGCATCAGGCAGGGCGAGTTGGGGCGAGTTAGAGCTCCCCTCGTTTTAATGAAATGAAGACGTTGCCAGTTTACATGCTGCGCTCGGCAAGACGCTTTCGGCTAATTTAAGTGGCTACTTTACCTTGTGTTATTTAACGGAACATAAGCTATTTAAATTTGTTTCATTATGAGGCTTCTTGAGGGATTTAACTTGGACATAATGGACAATATGGTGAATAATGAAAATATAATTCTGCTATCATTTTTTTTGGGACACGCACACTAGTGTAATCATTATAGAAGTGAGCGTTGCGGTCCTTATTTCGTTTAAAACGCTACAGTTTAACTTTTAATTGCGATATGTTACAGCGTATAAATTATAAAAAATATGTACGTTATAGATTATAAACATAAAAAATATTAATAATGTATAATTACAATTAAATTTTCCCATAAGCGAGAACCTTTTTTCCCTCCTCGCACAAGGAACTTCAAAATATTTACTAACATTAAAAATAAACGTGCTCTGAGGATAAAAATATAAATTATATAAAGCCTTTTAAAATTCAACAACAACTGTAAGAAAGACGCAGTGCAATTTGCGCAAAGAACAACATTATAGAACCATTTTTACATGCTTATAAAAAATGCTATTTTTCTCCGGTAAACGCCACGAAGCTTAGAAAGTCTTCAGGTACATAATTTTTCTCGACAGCCCTGCCTTGGATGGCTGTAAATTCATTTACACTGGAAATACGGGATAGATGAAAATTTCATTTGGAATGTAAATTGATCTAAAAAACATCGAGCACAGACATTGTCAATGCGGGTTACTTTATCGCTACCTTTAGCGTACGCGCTTATGGATTAAAATGGTGTATTATTAAAATAAAATAACGTAATTTCAGGCCTGTAATCCCCGAAGAGATAGGCAGAGGAATGTACATTTGCACATTCCACCAACTGCTTACGTTTACGTCCCACTATGCAATAGGTGGTGAGCATATTGCCATACACCGGGCACAAATCTAAACTCCTAGCCAGTACTAGGCAATTTAAATTAGAAAAACCTGATGGTGCCCGACCCGGGACCTCCCGATTGGCAATCTCGCTTGCATCCAACACGACCAACGAAGCATTCATTATAGATATCATTTAATTTTAAACTTCTTGTACTGTATTAAATGTAAAATATACATATTAATATTGACACTGCATCTGAGAGTTATCGGCTGTTACTTGTATATGTTCTTCGATTAATTATCAATATACGAGTACGAAATAATTGTAACGATTTATTAATTATCGCACCATTGGAACACAGAAATAAAACCATAATTATGTATTGTATAACTACTATTACATTAATTATTATTATCAATAATTCTATTTTATATAAATATAAGAAGATTTAAGACATCCAATCGTACTTATTTATCAATTATTCATTGCGTTATGAAGTAGAAATCTTCAATCTCTACCAACGACACTTCATTAACTTTAAAGGACGTGAACGCCATGCCTTACCTGTCAAGATTTCCCCTTGACTTAAAACTGCTTAACTCCTACGATCGATTTATGCCCCCTATAAAGTGCTTGCTCCACCAAGACTAAGTAGGCAATAGCGAGTTGAAGAGGGTATAGCAATTGAGAGACAAAATTGTAACTGAATAGTTTGACAGACCTTAGACCAGACCGGCCCAGGACTAGAACTTTCCAAAAATATAGGTACAAACTCTGATAAAAAAAATTTAATTTTGTATAGTATATCGTTATCCGTGCCGAGATACAGGTTGTCGTAAAAGATGCCTAAACCCGGCGTTGGCAGATCGCAGTATGGCACGATCTGTATAGGTAAAGTGGCAAGCCCTGGCCGTCTATGGGCAGCAGCGTAGATGGTACGAAAAACTGTACTCTGCGATTCCCAATCTGCATTCCCAGCGTAGGGATTCTGAGAATAACCTCTCAGAGGTGGCATTTGTCCAGCCGTGGCCTGCATTAGGTTGATAATGATGATGAATAAAACAATTGAACAATGATAGTATGTACGCGAAAATCTTTTGATGCCTCAATTGTAGTTCTTTTTTTATTATTATATTAATACTCGATTTACGCACGACACAACACTTATTTACGACTCCTAATCCGAAGTTAAACAAATAAAATATATCATTACAAAAATTCGAGTAATATATTTAGACACTTAATGTAAATTTAAAACGGGAACAACGCGTTATTAAAAAGAAATAAGAATATTCTGAACACTTTTTAAAGGGAAATGTGTATTACCTCTCTTTATGGAATTACTATATTCGTTAGCTGTCTATTCTTGCGTTGGGAAACAAGACGATAATAAATACAGTTTAGTCGGGAAATTGTCCTTCGGTATTAGGAAATAATCTCATTAAAACGCTGCCTACGCGCGCCATGATTGATGTGGGTTGTGCAGGGTCATGAGATATGAGAACTGAATTTCAAGTGTAGGCTTAACGAATTATTAACTTTAGTTTACACTGAATTTTTATTATCAAGACACCGACGGCGATACGTCATTAATCATTTCACAAGTTATTTGTACTTTTAATTGTTATTGTATTTACATAATATTACACTTTTTTTTTCAATTGTTACGAGTAGATAAAGAACGGATAACAAACTGTGGCATACTCATTTTTGGGGCTCTCAGTATAAATATGTCGTTAGCGAAGTTTTCTGTGACCAATTTTGAAAGTAATTTGAAACCAAAGTCATAAAACGCACGGAATATAATGCCATAGTTAGTTGCTACTGAACTCGCTTGATAAAATGTTTTTATGTACCCAGCAAAGCGCTTTATTTTTACTGTATCAAAATTCATAAAACAACTTTGTAACAAAAACATTTTTTTTTCGTCTTAACAAAATTCGGTAGACAGCTTTTGCACCGCATTACACATTATGCAAAGAAAACACATCAATCAGTCACTCTGCCAGGCAAGTTTTTTTACCCTTTAACAATATTAAAGAAAGTTACCCTAAATGTATTGGTTTCTCTTAAACGGAAGTTTCGGAGGATTTCTCGTTTTTTTTTGGAAATGAATTAACAAATTCACTGTTATGACTTTCACGACCTTAATATCACGAATAGATAAAAATAATATTTTGGAAAAAATAAAAGTAGAAATTACATACACGGGGTCAAACGATTAACTTTAACTTAGATTATTTAGAGGTGGTAAACTACATTTATGATTTCATACATACATACATACATATCTTCACGCCAGGTCTCTTGCGGGGTAGGCAGAGAGCACAGAGTGCCAAATATCTCTATTCTTACACACCTGTCGTGCTTCGTCCACCATTCCACATTCGTCCACATTCACCACTCTCTTCATACATGCACGCCGGTTTCGGAGACTTCTAACTTATCTCATGTATTATAGGTAATTTATATTAAATTTATATTTTGTAGTTGTGGTTCGGAGTCTGGATATGTGCCCGGTGTATGGCAATAGGCTCACCACATATTCTATTATGGGAACCGGTGAAATGTATGAGTTTTCTACATTCCTCTGCCTACCTCTTCGGGGATTACAGGCGTGAAGTTACTTATTTTTTAATATAATAATTATAATCACTCATATTACCTAATGGATTAGTTGAGATTAAATATCTTTACGTGTTACGTGGATGTTACGTTTTATGTTACGTTATATTAAATTTAGCACAATATGATTTTCTTCGATCCTCAACCCACATGCCCAGCGTGGGTATTATAAGCGTAACCCCTTAGGGGAGGCGGCGGTCCACCAGTGGACTGCAATGGGCTGATGATATCTATGATAAAAGAGATTCATAAACTTTTTGTGATTGTATAGGTACGTACCTACTGCTAATAATAGCTCATTAACTTAGCTTTTACATTTGCATGTGGTGTTCCCCTAATGTGTCCTATGTTACCTTTAGACACTCCGCTGGTGACACTGACGCTGGGCAGCACGCTCAACCCCCACGACATCAAAGAAGGCGACGACGTGTACTTCGAGTGCAGCGTCCGCGCCAACCCGCGAGAGCACCGGATATCATGGTATCACAATGTAAGTGTCCCGTCGCAAGTCGCGCACTATCTACAGGTTGTAAGGGTTGCCACTAACTATAATTTAATACGTGCCACATAATATCCGTCCGATGTCAGCGTCATAGCTATACTAGTACGTTGCTTGTGATGATTTTACTTGTATTTTCACTTGTTTTGTCCATAATGATAGTCCAATTTTATACACTTTAATATTTTCAATGAAACAGTCGAGTGACTAACGGAAACAATAATGATGACAGTGTTGACATCGAAGAGACACTGCTATTCGGTCGTTTTGATATATGTATTTTTAATTGTGATAAACTCTATGAAGTTTAAAACATTTTAGGTTAAAAAAATTTAATTCTTGAGTATGGCTCATAAAATTAATATGGATCATAAAGTTAATAACAATATTAAGTTTGAAAGTGTGAACGACTGGATTTTTAAAATTTATTTTAAAACACTTTTATAACACATTTTTATAACACTAAGTCCCATACTAACGTCACTAAAAGATTACTATTCTGGACTTTACGATCAATACACTCTTATGTACGGTCGAATTTATTTTGTACACAAGCACGTGTGGTCAAAAGCGCATTCGATTATCTCACACGAATATCTGTGCTCAAATGTAATTTTTTTTCTTATACAAAATACCTGTGTTTAAAAATATAATCGATTTCATTTGATAAACAATTAACTGTGCTTAGTAGGGATGTTTGGTGAAGTTTAATTACTGTTGCAGTTAAACGTACAACACGATACATGAACTTGACTAGAAACTCCAAGTTTCCAGCTTTTTCCGAACAACTGCTTTAAATACAGAACTGTAGATAATTACATGGAATTTTGCAGCTATGTACGTGCATGCAATGTTACTATGCATTACTTTCAATATCAACGTAGTAAGTGAGTGAGTGAGTAAGTGAGTTAAATATAATTATGTACGTATAAGAATAGCTTACCAGAGAGCCCGCCTGCGGTATGTGCGCGGGTGTGGGCGGCTGTGTGTATACACAAGCGTAGGAGTAATATAGTTAACTAACAGTGAAGTACATATAGCGTTTATAAGCATGTATGTATGTTACTGTCGCAACAGAACAGGGCGGTGACGCAGAACGTGACGACCGGCGTGATCCTGAGCACGCGCTCGCTGGTGCTGCAGCGCGTGGCGCGGCGCGACGCCGGCCGCTACACGTGCCGCGCGGCCAACGCGCGCGGCGACGCGGCCAGCGAGGCGGTGCGTCTGCGCGTGCAGTGTGAGTGCCGTCTCTTAGCCGACTACCAGTGAGGTGTACAATTATTGCAAAATATAGTCATCACCGTCAGCCTATCGCAGTCCGCTGCTGAACATTGGCTTCCCCTGAGGGGTATGCACATAATCACCACGCTTGGAATCTGGATTGGGGTTCGCAGAACCCAGCGTCTTGCACGGTCTACTCTACCGCCTACGCCTCAATTATTTTTATTAGGGTATAAATATTTGGCACTCGGTGTTCTTTACCTACCCCGTAAGGGACCTAGCGTGACGACGTAATAATAAGAATGTGGGATCACGAGAAAGGACGCTAAGGAATGTATGTTTATGACCATTATAGGTCAAGGGAAAATTAGAAAGGTCTGAGTGAGTCTGATCGTCTGAGTGAGGTTACAATGTAAGTAGGGATTAAATCTTGTATCCAATGAGAGTATCTATGATTATTACACTTGATTTCGCATAAATCAGCTGATATAGTGCAGAGTGTACTATTATAAAATATAAATGAGTTAAAGATCACCAAAACAAAATTTACTATGGCAGATATGATTGAAATATGAATACAGATAAGATAAGATACTCGGATCGAGTTGTATGACTCTACCTAACCAGTAATTTAAAAAAGGAAGTGCGATGTTAATAAACCAAGTCCAAATGATACGCACGTAGGCCGTCGGAAGCAGCGGCATATATCGTACCAATAAAATGTCACTGCATCGTAGGGTATGAATTACGGCGCTGTAAATAGCGACGTGTACATGTAGGTATACAAATGATTGCGGCGCGGATCGACGTGCCTGCTTCCTTCCGCGGCCGCTGCCTCAGGAAGGCGGTGCCAGTATTAAATCATCGAAATTATTCCGTAATATTATTCCGATTCACCGACGGCCGATCCTAGCGAATATGTCGCGGTTAGCGATCGTTTTATATTACAGGGCTTTGTTTTCGTACAATCAATAAAATTCCGAATAATTATATTTCAAATCACTAGGATACATATATATATATTTGTTATACAAATGTAAGCGGATAATAATGTTAAGCATTTTTGTAATATAATTTAGGCATCAAAATATGATTCTTGCTAGAGAAATATACGGTAATGTAGAATTCTTTATTTATTTGAATATCATTAATGTATTTATGAATATGACTTATGATTATGGAGCAATATAAAAAAAAATTAAGAAACAAAATGTATTGTCTAAAATACGAATATTAGCGTAAACACAGCCGTTTACTCGCTACCGATGCACGTTTGGCCTAGCCCTTCATTACACCGCGCGCTGACGTAAATCAACAGCGGTGTCCGCTACAAGATTTATTGCACGATTCGGTATCGGGACATTGCTCGCTTCCTTCCGCGGCCCAACCGACACTTCATTGTCCACGTCACGAGGAAAACAAAATAATCAACGACATACTGCATGGAATGTAGCGCATGTGTACTAATTATATAATAAATATAATATTATCTCTATACTTCTCTACATTTTATAAATACACGATGAATATGTCCGTAAATAAAACGATCCCAAGTTGTTTTTAACCTGAACATTTAGCGCTCCTTCAACACAAAGTAAAACATTATAGTTAAGCTTAGTAAAACATAAAAGAGCTATTTCATACTCGTTTGTGTGGAGTCGTCTTTTCTTCCTACGAGTAGGTGAGCGTAAATTTAATTTGGAGGACGCTTTTGTAGCGAGCTGTACGCGAACCTGCCGCGTACGGTGGGGCGTGTTTTAATTATGATCACATGAGAACGTAAAATATGACATCTCACGACAATACTGCACACATTGAGACGTAATAGCGTAGTCAGGCTGTTATCAGATACGGTGAACTCTATTGTAGTAATAATAAAACATGAGTTTTGGAACATTATAAATAAATATCTTATTATGGGTTAATTTGATATAAATGTTCAATTGCTTGTTTGATCCTATTAAAATTTTTGTTGTATGAATGCATTTTTATAATCCGGTAATATACTCGTGTGTATGATTAAAGTAATATCGAAGTTGTGATTATTTAGATAGGAGCATCTTTTAAGTTCATCGTTTTCTTCATACGATCCACGGAATTTTGCTGTATTAGTATATTAGGTAGTGAGAAAACGTATCTGGGCTTGCCATCAGACGGGATCCCGGCCGTACACTAGCCTCTGGTATAATGATAATAAATGTGACTTTTTCGTCAGACCCAAGAGAGGAGTAAAAGTGACGTTTTGTTGTGTACGATGTTTGAGCAGACGCGCCGGTGTGTAGCGAGGCGTCGCCGCAAGTGGTGGGCGCGGCGCTGGCCGAGTCGCTGCGCGTGCGCTGCGCCGTGCACGCCGACCCCGCGGACGTCGTCTTCGTCTGGCAGTTCAACAACAGCGGCGAGAGCTTCGACGTGTCTCCTGTCAGATATGGTGCGGACTATTACATATTATTTTACGTTATTCTGCAAATGTCCATCTCCTAGAAGCTGCTTTTTATTTCTGCGTATAAGTTTCTTTATTATTGTAGAGGATAATATTATAATTCTATTTAATAGCACGCCTTCCAACACGAGGTACAATGCGTGTAAGAGGCAATAAATGACAATTTTAGAACAGAGGTGTACAATAAATTATTGCGAACTACTTTTGTATACAGCAACTGTAAACGGGAGTGTAAGTGAGCTGCGGTACACGGCCGCGAGCGAGCGGGACTACGGCGCGCTGTCGTGCCGCGGCAGCAACGCGGTGGGCCGGCAGGCGCAGCCCTGCGTGTTCCAGATCGTGCCGGCCGGTGAGACAGCTCAGTTGACTAGCACAATAACAACTAATTGTTGCTGTTGTTGATGTGGCTGTAACAATAATACGTGCACTACAATTCCGTTATATCACTAAATTGAGATTTCCCGTGCTAAATGAATGTATCGCATATAAATTAACGACAATGGTACTCGGACTGAGTAAAACTTATTAAGAGCTAAATTTTTATTTTAAAAAAGGAATTAAAGGTATATTATCTAATTATAAAGCACTGTTACTGGTGCAAGTTTCAGTGTTTTTTCTATCAAGTTCAAAATTACAATCTCTGGAGTAAAGTGAAACATGTTAATTAATTGTGTAACAGTTTATATTCTAACACTATATGTTTGCACATATCTAGAACACTAAAGTACAGAACTAATACACTAAAGTAGTCTGAGCTAATTTCTGTCAATATAATATCTGTCCAATGTATAATAGCGCAGAGCTAAACATCTTAAGGCACGACCTTAAGTCTCAAACAAAAACTAATTAGCACTACAAGGAGTGTTAACTTTATAAAACATGTTTAATATTATTCTCACAAGCACGGCCGTCGCCTCCTCGGAACTGCACGATAGCGGCGGGCAACGACTCCGGCGGGATGGAGGACGTGGGCAGGGAGGCCGGCGCCGTGCTGGCGCGCTGCGCGGCCGGCTACGACGGCGGCCTCCCGCAGCTGCTGGTGCTGGAGGCGCTGGACGCCGCCACTGGCGTCATACGGTTCAACGTCACCGCTAATGAGACAAGTGAGAATAATTCATTCAAACTTTTTTCGTATTCATCCATCCTTGTGTCGTTTCACGGTTGGACCAAGTTCACCTTTCAGGAGAGGTTAACTCCATAATCCCCACGCTGGGCGTGTGGGTAGCGGATCGCGGATCACCGCTTCTTGCACCGCCTTTGCCGCTGCGGCCAGGCCATTAAACTGTGCCTAGACAGACCGCGATATCTGTTACCTATCAGCTAAACCGTATTAGAGTATCATTGTTACTACTCGTATTCAAATTCAAATTCAAATATCATTTATTCAAAACCTTCGCTACCACCGCTACGAAAAATGCCTCGCTATGGAGAAGAAGCGGCGAAAGAAACTCCATAGGTGTGCTTATGCATCTTTTTTAAAATAAACACTTATGTTATTATTGAGAATCATCAATTTCTACTGCTTGTTGATATTTTGATCGCTTGATAGCGGCAAATATGCGTCTTCGTTTTACTGTCTATGGTGCACAATAAACAAACATATTTTTGTGTTGTCATGAATTTGAATGTGTAATCAAATTGTCAAGGAAATTGAGCGCGAGACAACTCTATACGTATAATTTCCCCGCAACGATTTCACGCAGGCAATAACGCTACGTGACCCGATTCAGTAAGTTCGATCGCCAGTTAATTATAACTGAATAGAGAAACGCGGGAAAGTAAAAGAAACGGCGCTAATGTGGGCGATCGGCAGTTTGTGCCGCCATAAGAATAACGAAGGGTAAAATGTTGAATACAATTTGATAAATGAAATGTTAATGAATCCGTTTTATGTACTAGCGAATGGACAAGTCGTTCACCTGAATACTTATTTCGAACGTCACTACCCAAGTACTACCGAACACTGCGTGCTTGCATTGGTGTTAAACCGGAGCTGGTCGCAAATACCTACGATATATAAGTATGCAGTTTGATGATGTAAAGTAAACAGGATTATAATTTATATTCAATGCTTAAGGTAACGAACATTTTCAGTTGGATTAATAATAAACGAAGAAAATAACTTCCCAAGTAATTAATTTGTATCACAATAAAACGGTTAATAGAAGTGCTTATTTTAGGGTATACTTACTTAGAATGTGGAAACATACTATTCTGGGCTTTTTCGTAGGTACCATCACGCCTGTAATCCCCAAGAGGCAGTCGGAGGAATGTAGTACGCCCTCACTGGTGAAACATGGGAGTGTAACACATTGAATACGAAAATAATTTTAGTACTCTTACTTTCGTTTCTACAACAAGCAGAAGTATTCGCTACAAATTCTCAATTGATCACAAATAATATTATGCGGGTACATAAAAAACTATGAATGATAAATGTAGAAGAAACACATCAGATCGATAGGACTGAGATATTTGGGACTCGGTGGTGTCTGCCTACCCGTTGAACGTTGACTGGCCACACTACCATAGTACTAATACACGGTTAGTTACAATAGTACTAATACAATGACCGAAGAAATATTTCAGTATACTTTTACGCAAATGAACAACATATTCCTGTGATTACTGTTGAGGCGTAGAAACAGTAGGTAATAGAACAGAAAAACTGGGAAATAATTAGCAAGGCGAAATGCCACAAAAATATTAGCTACCGTTGAAATCCGACGCCAGCAAAAAGTACGGCTAATGTTCATGAGCTTAATGGTCTTTTTATGGCTATTACTTGTGAGGTCAATAACAATCCATCATCATCATCATTGACTCTTTTATCGTTTCACTGTTACACACGAGGTTCTTCTCAATGTCTTACAACTTAAGGCCGTTGTCCTCAACGCTAGCCAATTGCTCAACTAATTGTGACATTGCTATTGCTGATTGTAGAATTCACGCACCTTACAAACAAGTGCATAATAAATGTGATTTAAAAAAAAATGATTTCTTATATCTACTCGAATGTACATTACATTCAATTCAATATTTTTAATTAATAAATTTAGATTTACATATATATAAAGCGAAAAGAAACGCGATTGTCAATCAGAGATCATGTTATGTATACGATAAAAAATCTAAAACATCCAAATTGAAGCGAAAGCTTCACACAGCAACAAATTCTAATTCAGCTTCAGCGGATTTCGCAAGCTTCAACGGCGTGACCTCTTTCTACACTTTTACCTTTTAGTTTTATATTTGTAAACGTTTTTAACCTGCGCGTTACCGCAGTACACAAAATACAATTGAATAATAACACTCGTTTTCAAATTCAAATTCAAATATCATTTACTCAAAATTGGTTCATTACAACACTTTTTGTACGTCAACATGAAACTACCACCGCTTCGGAAAATGCTTCGCTATGGA
>DWFO01000730.1:0-18592 GCA_018246595.1 Mimoniades nurscia nurscia
ACTGGTGAAACGTGGGAATGTTCTACATTCCTCTGCCTACCTCTTCGGGGATTACAGGCGTGAAGTTACTTTTTCATCTATTACTGTAAGTTCTTATTCATAGTGGGGCAAAAATGTAACTGGTGATACGTGGTAATGTACCACACTCCTCTTCCTACCTCTTCGCGGCCTACTAGCGTGAAATTACGTTTATGTTTTAATTCTATTACTAGTTAAAATGGTATATTCGAATTCATCAACAGATATTGAAAAAAATTTGGAGGTAAAATCTATTAGAATATCCTAGCCCGCGATGTAATGATTACAAAGTTTTGTGTATATTTTGCATAGCTATAGGCGGAAGTCAAAGGGCAAATAAAAACTGTTATTTTTATATGAATACAGTTTATACAATAAACGAATTGGAGTAAAAGTCTATTTTATTCTAAAATTATTGCATATAAAGGTAAATCGCTTTTCATAAATGATTATTACACATGTCATAGGTTATTCTATTCAGGTATCTGTTGTCTCTAAATATCTAAGGACCATCTGTCATAAATTCGGAAATAATTAGGTATCTAAAGGTGAATAGATCACAAAAGTAATTCTAGTCATAATTTTCAAATTACATGAAAAATCGCATCCACATATTTTTACAATTTTATACACAGTTCATAGAAATGTAGAATACAGTATATTCAACTTTGTACTCCTCACAAATAATTTTATATCCTGCTTCCCTGTCAACCACTAAAGCGGATGTTCACTTGCGATCTTTCCGTGATGATGTAATCCAGTCCGATAATGGCTACAGTTATTTGTTTTCGGTTTTTACAAGGCACAAGTTACTCTTGTGGTTTTATGTGATTCTAATATCCTATTCCAGCTGTGGAGATGTTTTTACACTGGGACTATTGATAGTCATGGTGTTTATCAGGTTGTTTGTGGTATTTAGATGGTCGATTTTCAGAATTAGGTAATTTCTCTTACGATCCTTCTAATTTCGAACTCCGTTCTTCAAAGGCATATTATAATAAAGCGTTATTAGACTTTTTAATTATGAATTGTTGTTTAATGATAATAAATTGTGTTCTCAATGTCGTATCTATGTATAATGTACTGTGTATAATAGGTATACATACTCATTTACATAAGCAGAACGTTTTTGTACATAAGAAACAGGCTGCTAGATTTGCTAACGTTTTGTGTAGTGTGTCCGTAATGTAGATCGATAGTATGTCTTTTTTTAACACGTTTATCTTTAGATATAAAACTTGGTGACACGTGTACACTAGTAACACAATTACAACATACAACACACAAGTAATATAGTGCGAGCTATTAATAGAATGGAACGTAAGTTTTTGTGCGTAAATTTTTCAAATTAATATTAGTGTTATTGAGTCAGTGGCTGAGCGTCTATCGGTCGTCGCTGTCTGGCCACGTTGAGATTACGTTGCGCGCGCGGCCGTCGCGCCAGGAAGTTCGCCCACGCACCGATACCGACAAATTCAAATAGCCAGTTGGCAACCTTCCCTAAATTGACATTGTCAACGAACTACAGATCACTTCGGTGTTATTTTCATTTGTCCGTTTCGTATATTTTCTACCTATCATGTAAAATTATTATCGTTTCAGTGTTGAGTGCCGGTGATGTGACCAGATAACGGCAAAGAAGATACCAGTCTTTAAATAATTCCTTCATCGCTGCGTACATGCGCGATGTGGCGCCACGCGTTATTCCACACATTACGTTTGGACGTGACCTGGGCATTTTTAGTCTTAATTAATCTTAATCTTGATCATGTCTTAATTTCTCCTCCTCAAAGAGGACGGCTAACTTATAGATAGGTCAGAGTACAAAAATGTATTGAAAATATAGCCGATTCGGGCCGAACATACTTAAATTATCAGTAACGAAAACGCTAATATCTTAATGTTTCCTTTTACATGAAATCAAAATTTATGCGGTAGGAAAACCCACGGTGAGGTTTCTTTTTTTACGTAGGTAATAATATCCTTATCTATGTGTAGACCAGATTATGCCCAAAAATTGTAACAACGTACATAATACACATATACATGTATTCTCAATTCAAATGTAAACAATATTAGTTGATATGTAGGTAAATGTATAGTAGCCTAGTGTACGCTTTTAGAGCTCTGTGTGTATGTGTTATAGGCATGTACTGATAGTTCCTGTTAGAGCGTAATTAGCAGTGTAAGCTATGTACGCACAGGTCGACTTGTGTAATAAGCGCGACGTTCACGGAATGTGATCCCGTCGCCGCCCGGCGGCAAGTGTCACCCGACTCTAGCGGTCCCGCTTACACTGCTGATGCTTTTAATTACTAATCTCGCTTATCTAGGTCCTCGCACACTCTGCGACGGTCCCGTTAAAGATAAGTTTTCCACGCTGGAAACTTTATTTGGACGTCTTTGCGTTTCTCTGTTTAAACTGTTTTCTATTCGCCTTATGTAAATATTCAATAATGAGACGGGCGGAAGCAATCTTAGGACCTAACGAAAAATTCATTTTAAACTCATTTTAAACTAAGAGTAAAGCAAATTGCACTGGACAGATATTTTGCTAATTGGAATCAAACAAATATTTCTTTTATTCTTCTCTGTCATTGAAAATTTCATATTAACATAATAAGATTAGGTGATTCGAATTTTCAATTTCAATTACTTGATCATCCTGACTTGTTGTAACTATCCACATTGTGTACCATCCATACACATGGATATGTACGGACAAATATGGATGAACTCCATACATGGACATGTGTGTGTGTGGATATCATGCGATTGCGACAGTTAGTGTTTTTGCGAAGCAGTGCGTTTAGGTGCACATCGGATCCGGGTCAGGCGCGTCACGTAACGGCGCGCCGGTAACGGGAGCCCGGGCTGGGTCGCGCAGCGGGATGAGCTACGCGGAAGTGGCGGTATTAATGCCTACTCTTACCAATTCCCCACCTTCCAATCAACATTTCCACGAGCCATCGATATATCTCTACGTTGTAAACAGGTTAATAACGGATCATGTTTCAATAAATTTGTTTCATGAAAAATTTACAGTTAATACTTTTTTTCCTCGTGCTTATACGATTGAGTTTATTCGCTTTAGATATGTATCCATTAAAAAACTAAACCATATTACGTGTACGTTAGTATAACCTGAAGATAAACTGTCACTACACTACTGTTTTTAATGTTACTCAAATTATATGTGTAATATATCTGAAGTGTGTCATGATCAAAATGTAGGTTAATTTCGACAACGTCTTAGATAATTAGAAGTGAAAGGTATATACATTGTATGAGACGTAATGTACTATACTTACCAAAATACTCGCATCTCGTTTTAAACAATACTTTTAATTTCACTGTAATGATTCTTATATTCTTTATTAAACGTTTCAAATATGAAGTATACTGTAAGTAAAGATGTTTGGATTATGATATTAGATTTAGTTTAACATTGCTTCTGGTGGTATTTGAAGCGGTACCTATTAAAACAGTTCACGGTTGTTCAAGAGGCGCGCCGGCGAAGAAAGCAAGTTCACTGCCACGGCCGTCGGAGCGACAACCTTGCTCGCCTGCCTCGCCTCGCCTCGATCTTAGGTTATGTATTGTCAAAAACTACTTAAATCATGCATCCCATTTTCCCAACACACTAAGTTGTACATGGCATACGGCCCAGAAGTAAACTTTAATTACACACATTTAACTAATAACACATTAAACATTTTGAATATTAGAGAAATAGAATTTATTTTCAATCGATAGTGCATAAATATTACTTTGTTCAATAAAATCTTAGTAATTGTTCATCATCTGTTTAGATTACCTTTGTATGTAATTAAAAAAATTTACTTGGGTTAAATTATAGATAAGTCGAACATGGCTATAAACGATTTTATATTAATCATAGTTTTTACCTGTGACATTTTTAGTTAAGTAATATAAATTTCTATACATGTTCTGTACACATTACTAATTTATAGAATGTAATAATTAATAATTAGTAATTCTAATTCAAGAAAAGATTCTCATCGGCCAACTGAGCGTGGTTTGGCCATAAAACGTAAGAGAGACAAACAGGGTTACATTAATAATTATACGGAGTATATATAAAGATAAAAAGGAAGTATATATTTTGATTACAGCATAACTATTTAAACGTAATCGATATAGATATTTATACTACCGTAGAATTACAAAAGTACAAACTTCTGAAATTTATTTGACATATTTATCATTACCATAAGATTTACCGATATCATGATATACATATGTATATTATAAGCCACAAATATGGCTTATCTATAGCACAAATACATGTTCTTTCTAACTAGCTTTATTAAGACACTTTTTGCGTTTCTAATTACACGTTTCTATACAGACAGACAAAAATTTAAAAAACGGTAGAATTTGGATCAGTGAGTCATGAGACAAATGATTCCAAACAACATGCCAATCCCAACCAGCATTATAGGCATAACCCCTCAGGGGTGGACTGTAACAGGCTGATGATGATGAGTGTCGAAATGAATAGTTTAACACAAAATTTGACAAATAGCAGGATATAGGATAGCAGAATTCCAGTGACAAGCAAATATTATTACATAATAACATAGTCTCTTTTGTGTAACAGTATTATTAGCAAAATTTGAGAAACGAAAATAAAGAATAAACGTATATACGTTTATTCTTTATTTTCGTTATTATTTCGTTATTAGATACGAGTATATACTCGTATCTAATGAGCTATGTTGGAAAGCACAGTAATTGAAGTTTTTTCTGTTTACGTCACGTGTGCTTTATTGCCAGGTTATTTAGTTTTGTTATTTTAGTCGCACTTAATAGTTAGTCTCGTGTACGAATATATCATGTAATGATTATTCGTGTCTGTATACGTCTGCAGATTTCGGGTAGATTAACAGACATCACAAACCTTGAGTTAATGCCAAACAGTGAATTCAATAACGTTTCGTGGACAACTACGTGTTGCGTAAGTCTGAATCAGAGAACAGAAATGCAGTGAGCAAGCCAGAGCCCGCCGGCATCATATATGAATCAGCGCGGCCGGAAACTGCGCCATGTTGGATCGTTGCCGCCATGTTTACCCGCCACTCCGGAAGTTGCGCGCGCGCCGACCGTCTTTAGCCATCATTTCCACGAGTCTAGTGGAATACGAGTCGGAATTATTCAGCAGTTATTTTGGGGGCCGACGTTTTTCCGCACGGTGCAGACATCGTACGAATTAATCATATTCATCTATGACGATGGAGACCAATTTATTTCAGAAAATATTGTCTCTAAACGTGTTTCAATGTTCGTTAAGAACTCTTCGTAGTCTAAATAGATAAATTAGATATTAATTTAAATATGTAAGCTTTTGTTTCTGAACTGTAAACGTGGTAACATTCGTGTACATTTTAATGTAACATAATGATAACATATACGATATCGACCAATGCTTAATTGGTATCTATAAATAATATATGAGGTATAATTTATCTTTTATATTCGATTCAAAGTACGTCATATTATTTGCATGAGATAAATTGTGCAAATTAGTTTGACAATAATCGTGACTTGCCCATATGAACATACTCGTAAATACGCAGTTCCGGATTAAGGTTCATTCCCGCCAATATAATATGTACTCGTATGTTCTATATAATAGTGACTTCGACCTAACAGTTTATTTATTTTGAGAATGGAGAATAAAAACGGGTTTTTTATGTCCGTTGTAGAAAATATTATTTGTTATAGCGGATTAATTGTAGTAGGTAGGTATAGGCTATTGCGATCGTTCTTGTGTCAATTACATATTTTAGAGGTCTAATCCCACATCAGATTTTATTTTCAATCACCACAGACTCGCTTGGACTGTATACAATATATTTATTATGTAGGATATATTTATCCTTATAGATCGGAAACTTTACACAAACTGTACATCAATTAGGTACCTATACGATGAAATTTTCTAATAAATCTTATGGGAAGTCCCTGACGATAAAATAACACAATGAACTGACAGAATGAAGACGCTTTTAGGGGCGTTTTCTTTCTTTCTTGTATTCATATTCTCATATTCAACTGACTGCGTCGTTGGCCATGTCGGTTGCAAGCGCGATCGAGAGGTCCTGGGTTCAAATCCCAGGTTGGACACTATTGGATTTTTCTAAGTTCGATTTTTTAGTAGTGACTTGGAGTCTGGATATGTGCCCGGTGTGTGCCAATAGGCACACCATCCATTCTCAAGTAGGTGGCCAACATAACTGGTGAAACGTGGGAGTTTAGGTACCTACTACACCCCTCTGCCTACATAGTAATAAAGTTAATGTAGCTTTAATTAAAACAGTGAAGAATATAACACATGGAGCCGTGGGTCAACAATGATATTTATTCATCAATTATGAAAACAAGTGTCCAACAGAGCCTTAAGCTTGCCTGTTTTAAAGGCAATAATGAAGTGAGTGGGGAGTCCCAAACTGTGCACTGGCGTTGGCTGTCGGAATGTGGTTAGGTCGGGAGGCGCGGAGGCGAGAGGCGCGAGGTTGTGAGGGACAAAGCCTCTGGAACTGGTTCTGCTTCCTGTACGTGTCGGATGTCCTGCGGCTTCCTGCCCCGCCCCCGCTCTCCGCCGCCACGCAACGGGTTAAGAGAAAAGATGACGCAGGGTTGCTGCGAAAGAAATAATAAGATTTTTGTTGCTTCCCCGTATATTCTCTCTGAATAAATTTGTAACAATTTTAATTTGTATTTGATGTAAATAGAAAATAATAGTACAATAGGTTAGGTGTCCCATAAAGAATGAATTAAATTTCGATAAATGCAGTGCATATCCACATCTCTGTACAAAATTTCTTAAGAATATTACTCAAAAGATTTATTACACTTCTACTGAATGACATAATATTGAATTTAACGAGTATTTAAAATGTTAGACTAATCATCATACAATTAAAATTACTAAAGAATTTAAGGTTATACATAGTTAAGGTTAAATGCCCATATTTCGATTAGTATGTACATATGTGCAGTTTTGGTCTCGTTCGTAGCGGTTGTGGGGAACCCTGCCGGAGACAGGACACGCACGATTGAGGACATTCTCTTTGCTTGTTTTTGTTGCGCTGCGGTCACTGTAATGCAACCCGAGCGCCGTCTTCCCAACCAACAACGGAATAATATTAATATCCAACGCAATACTCGTGCGTACAATGGTATACTTTCCTGGTTTTAATAAGTATCAAAAAATGACGTGAATGACGTATAAACCCAACGTGACGAGGACTCATCAAAGCGTACTCGTTGATGCAGAAGATAATTTGACATCGGTCTCGTCCAAGAGTTGCTATCGCCTCTAACGTCGCCATACTTTCATTATTATTTGTGGTAAATTTTATTATACGCACCTGTAAATTGTTATTGATAGATTTTTAATTCAAACTCCTACAGATATTTTTATGTCCAGCATGGGACTGGGAGTGGCCAATGGTGGTGACGATAGTTGATACTATTGATTTATTCAATACATTTGCAGTGAGGGTGTTGTCAATAGAAAAATCAAATGTAATCGAATAACTTCCATGACACAAGTTTCAATTTTGACGTAAGTAGTTGCTATCCGGTTTACACTGAGTTAGCTTGCCCCCCGCGCTGCCGGGCCACGCTAAAACAATGCGCGCTCGCTTCCGCATCGTCACTTGTTTTCCACACACAAGGCTAATATGCCAAGGTCTCGACTTTCTATGCGACGCTGTGCTTCTTCAAAATAAATTAAGCGAAAATTTACTTCACGCAATGTATGGTAACGAATTACGTAGCGATCGCCTTATGTAGGCAATACTGTGTCCAACCGATTTAATGTTTAAAGGGCATTTGACAAAATATTAATGTCGGTAATAGATGTGTTCCTTTGATGAGTCCACTCTGAATAAGGCTTATTTGTTGCGCTTATGTTTTTATGCCGCTAGGTAGACCCGCGAGAAGTACTATCTGTTAGTAGCCTGTTCTCTGAAAAAAACATACAGAATAAAACGCACAACGTGTTCTTCGAATCAGGCAATCGTTCGTGGACTGTGTCCGGCCTCTGAAAACTTTACAGGTTATTTATGACATAAATATATCCGAGTCAGATGTACTTATTAATGTCTGGTACTCGTACGTTGGTGGTGCACTAAAAGATGTTAATTGAAAATATTATTGACGAATGAATCGTGTTTCATATACATACATAGGTTGGACAATGGTAACGCCGCTGTCAGACACAACTACAACGTTTTGTTATGTATGTATATTAAATGAAATTGTTAATAATTAATTTAATTAAATTACAATGTGTTACTGTACATTGGTAAATTAAACAATATGTGAACCCGAAAACGCACAATTTTTACGCATTATACAATGTTAGTTTGATATTATATTCAGTATAATGCACAATTAACTGATTGTAATTGTCATACATATTATGTAAGCTTAACCGATTTAATCAGTTTTCATGTAAGCTACAAGCAACGCACGTTTATCAGTTAGTGCCAACAAGGTGGGTAACGAAATAATTTCGTCTTTGATATGTAAAATTACAACATCGTCGATACGGTGTTTGTAGACACTTGTACTTTAGTACATGAACTACTTAAAACACGCGATAGTGACGAGTTCAACAAAGCAGGACCGATTACGTGATAATCAATGATTAGTAATGTATATAACATAATTAAAAAATTAACTAACATCCGTGATTGCATCACGCGAGCCGAGAGAATTGTGAAGGATGAGAAAAATGAATGGAATCGCAGCCGGATGTAATGGTTCACACAATTACCTGTCGGATCGATGGTGAATTTCATTGGCCTCCGAGTTCCTCGAGTGACAGGATGCGAACTGGATCTAATTATTTGCCAGGAACAGGTCTGTGGCGGATAGCTTATACACTGGTTGTCGTGGTGGGAAATTGTATTCTCGTCTTAGTTCAGAGTTGTTACTAATATAATGAAAAGCGGAAAAGTAGATCAAAGGTTAACAGCAATATTAGCAAGATTCGCTGGAAAAAATGTATATTAGGTACGATGTTTTTCTTTGGTTGTGTTATTTATATCTAAACTTTATTAAGAAATTGTGAATTGATAACAGCCCATGTGCGGTATTTAGATAAATGAATCAAAATAATGTACTTATATAGACAGGCTCGTTGGTCGTGTTGGTTGCGAGCGCGACTGCCGACCGGGACGTCCTGGGTTTAAATCTTGGAACGCGCCCTATTCGATTTTTCTAATTTAGATTTTCTAATACTGTTTCTGAGTCTGGAATTGTGCTCGGCGTATATATAGCAATAAGCTCACCACGTATTCCAGAGTGGGACGTAAACGTAACTTGTGAAACATGCGAGTGTACTACATTAGTTTGCTTATCTCTTCGGAGATTCATGGCGTCATGTTACGTATATATAGACGTCATAACATTATGTGGATATAAATGTCTATGTACATACATATATTGCAAATCCTTGAACATGAGCATTCGTTTCTAAAGCGTTCACCTTTTTTGTTATGGCAATACCATTTAGGACGTTACGTCAAAGTTTGATATGAGTATTAAGTATTATCAGTAATATCCTTATCACATTCGTGGTATGTAGGAAGCGATTGTGTTATTTGTCGACGAGTCATGTTGAATAATGCCAATTTACACGAAACGCTAATGTAGGATCGAACAATAAATTATTTTTATTGAGCGATGATAATAATTAATGCATTGGTGATTTACCTAAAACGATTCTAGTTTCTATCAACATAATTTGGATCCTCTGTAAAGGGGGCTAGGCTGAAACGAATTCGGATGGTTACTCTAGTATGACATTCATAAATAAATAACACATGTAAACTACTAATAAAATGACATCCATCAAGACAATCGACTTAATAAAATGTGCTTAATCACCGTATGACAATTGATCGGCTGAAAGTTTAAGCATTTCCAAGAGCATGTGGCAGTATTGGTGGTAGTGTAATCGCAGTTCATTGTCACCAAGTTTCGCCAGAGCGGTGCTCGCGTGAAATTCCTGCGGCTCAGAAAGTGGAGTGTTGTGATGCGCGGCCGACGGCGACGGGCCGGAACGACGAGAGCAACATGTGATTCGCTGCTTTGCGTCCACTACGCACACGTGAAGAACAACTGCATCCGAGATAAAGTAAGACAATTGTGACAAAGAAAATTATTAAATGTATTTTTTACATCGACACCTTGACAAGCCTCCGTCGAGTAATGAGAGTTCTCCTTTTTCTTTTCATCATTTTGTTACTCGAAAGTCGTAGTGAACATTCTAGTTATAACTGCTTTGCATATATGAACAGTGCAAAGAGTTAGCGTGATGTTAGTTTCATCATCATCATCAGCCTATTGCTGTCCACTCCTGGACATGGCCTCCCCTGAGAGGTTATGCCTGTAATGCCCACGCTATGCATGCGGGTTGGGGATAGCAGAGTACAGCTTCTCACGCCGCATACGTCGCCGCTCATAGGCGGCCGGGGCATGTACCTGTGCCTAGGCAGACCGCGCCATGCTGCGATCTGACAGGCTTTGGTCGCCACTTACGACCCCCTGTATAGGGATACATGCCGGGCATGGGATCGAGGCATATATTCTTACTCTGCCCCGACACGGATAGATGCTAGTTTGAGACAGGTTAAAATAGCGATTTGTAATCTGTTTTAATGCGAAGTAAGGACGATTTAAAAATCATTAGCAGCGCGAGGACAGTGATTGTAATTTAAGCAGTACGTTTTTTATAGTCAGTTATTATTTTCCGTATCTTGTAATAAACGGAAGTGACTTATCACAATGTAACACAGCGATGTTATAATATACCTATTAGTTAATGATATCATTATGAATCATTTCAGATATCATACGTGATAGGGTCTTAATAGTATAGTCTGCGGCGTGTAACACTCTGTTTTGAGAGAAGGTAACAACTGGTTACTTAGTTTTAACTCTCACAGAAATTTATGTAAAGATCACATACCAATGCTAGGGATCTTATGATTCATAAAAGTTCGTTATCATCTTCGACATTAGCCAGTTGCAGTCCACTGCTGAGGCCTTCCCCGAGGGGTTATGCCTATAATCCCAACGCTGGGCATGCGGGTTGTGGTTCGCAGACTATAGTTTTCTGGCACCGACTACATTGCTCATATAAAAGCAATATGTTATGTTTCTCACGTCTCAAGCTTTAACTATGAAGATTAACGTTTTCACATTGTATTCAATAGTAGTAAAGTGCTATTATTTATATTTATCCTTAAGTATTTTTCTGAATGAACGTTAAAAGCATCACGAATATAATATTATTAGGCACACTTTTTTTTCAACCGTCCCAATATGAATTATACAATGTGGAATTTGTTCCGTACCGATAAACAGGAAATAAATAAGCTAATAGGGAAATAAATTTGCAGAATTTTATTTATGTTAAACGACAAATAAAACATCAAAACTATTTACCCCAGATTCAAATTCATTTTAGAAGCGAAAAGTGTGTTATTATAGTTATTTTATCTAACATATAACTTATTAATAAATAATAAATAGCAATTGATTGCACGTGATATCAGAAAAATTAAACTACATACAATCGACATTTGAGTTGTTGATTTCCATCTTTTTTTCTCATAAGCCTTTGGAAGTACAGTGCTTGTGACACCCACGAATCCTTGATATTCCATCCGAATTTCTGGACCTTCCATCCATCTGCACCCTTCATCAGTTCATCAGACCAACTGGTGGTCGGATGATCTACGTTCCTTTAAACGAAACGTGAGAATTACTAAGTTACTACACTTGAATTTCTTATATACACATACATAAACTGCTGGATTTGCAATCCGTTATCGACGCCATTGTGAACAATGTAATAATCGTAAGTAAGAGACTATTGAACTGTATTTGTTGCGTTCACGTATAACATTTATATTTGACCCACGGGTGCGGACGTATTAATATTGATAACAATTTAATAATATGTAACAATAACCATATTAAAACAAATACATATCTAATAAAATTTTATATTAGATGATATTTTTTTTTACATAATACATACGTATATAGTTACATAAACAAACAGTTACTCGTATCGCTATATTAATATTAATATGTCCGTGTTTACTTTTAACTTTACTTCTCGTTTCGATACCTTAAATGAACGTTAAAAAATTATGAACAGTAAATATGTATAAATTTTAAAATGTAGATGCATTTCCTACATGTATGATAGTGGCGTAATATATCGATCTTCCAGTGTGCTGTCAGCGAGGTTTCGATAAGAGTTATCGGTTAACTGGTCACGGAAATTGTTGGGAACCGCGTGACGTAATCGCGCTTACGGCTTAAATTGAATCTTTAGTTTTCCCGTCGGCATGTAATAGGTACTTTTAATACTAATTATGAAAACAATTAATAATTTTATTTGTATGTTTTTTTTACAATTACTATGGTTAATTATGTATGAAATATAATGATACTTATAGATTATCAGAATAATTTAACATTTATTTATACATTTACGTAGAGACTCGAGTAGTAACTATTATTATTGTTATATTACTAGGTACCTATATTTTCTTTAAAAGAAATAAAACTCAACAAATGTGTTGCTTATTGATTTGCAAGTGTTAATATTTCTTTAATTATTTTACATACTTGTTTTATACGGTTGTAAGTGATCATCAATGCGTTCTGCGCTTTTGATGATTACTGTCTTTGCGCTTTCTCGTAAAGCCCTATATTATAGCGCGCCGGGAAAGAAAACAACTGGACTGCCATGAGCCCAGCTGATGTGGATGAAACTTCAATCGCCTGCGCGAGTGGTGCGAAGGACGTACGGTACACACATATTCCTAATATTTGAAGCCAGAAGTATTGTTTGAACCTTGATGCCATCAGAAATTTTGAAAGAAAATCAGTCTATTTTTACACGTTATTATTAGGGCAAATTAACATCTTCATTTGAGCATCATGACTGAGCTGGCTGAACATCATCAAGCTGAATATTCTTTGAAAATTCAGTTGTTATATCAAGCGTATTTAATGTAGGTGGCGATTAACATGATATTTTTCAGATCTGATTATGTGCCAACCGCAAAGATTATAGGTTACCGATATCAGTTTTAAAATTACGTAATATTCTGCAGATATTTATAATAAACAATACAAGTGTGGTATGTCTGCCTATGGGAAGAAAATCTTCTTCATTAATAAAAATAAGGCCTCTAATTAAAGGATATACCGAGTATTTGACTGCATCGTTGGTCGTGTTCGTTGCAAGCGCGACTACCGATCGGGAGAAGCTGGATTATAATCCGGGGTCGGGATTTGAATTGGCTTTCTCTAATTTAGATTTTGTAGTAGTGGTTTTGTGTCTGGATATGTGCCCGGTGTATAGCAATAGACTCACCACCTATTCATAATGGGACGTAAAGGTAACGGGTGAAACGTGGGAGTGTATTACATTCCTCTGCCTACCTCTTCGGGGATAACAGCCGTGATGTTACCTTATGTTAAAATCATTCGCAAATTCAAACAAACGAAGGAAACATTCATATCAGTTTTAGATTATGTACGATACGATTAGCTTACATGTAAGATACGAGTATAAAATCGCTATAAGTATATGAGTAACATGTTACAACACGATGTTAGATAAGCTTTTGATTGTATCTACAATTCTGCATATATCAGCAGTCGTATATTTTCCTGTGAACGACTGAAGTCCGATGACACGTGCTTGGAGAACAAATGAATACAGGGAGCATGGGACCAAGCTACTTTTGTAGTGCGAAAAAAAAGTTTATTCGGTTATTTTGGCAAGAACATTATGTTATATGTATAAACGTACGATTTAAAATTTGATACTGAATTAAAATAACAATATAAAATCACCTGTTTCTGAAGCGATAGGTAAAGAAAAGTAGCGCTCTACCTTCTTACTAATTATATTATACGTACAATGAAATATGATGAGCTTATTCGTCAGGCACGAGTCCAGACTCCGAGCTACTACTAAGTTTGAAGTTACAAAATGCTTTGGCCACCCTGGTGATCGAGTCCAGGACCTCTTGCCCGGCAGTTGCGCTTGCGAACACAAAACCAAGGAGGCAGTCATGTTGCAAGTAGGTATACCTATTTTATATAATCATATTTAATTTGACAAAAGTTTGTTTTATGCTACCTACAGAGAAGTCGCCAATATGTTGCTGGCTTAGACGGGAAGAATTTTCGACGTCTTCTCTGATATTACGGTTAAACAGTTAAATTAAATTCAATTAAATTAAATTAATTTCTGTCTATTACTGTCTGCCTGCACGGGGACTACAGGCGTGATGTTACGTTTTTTTTCGGTTAGGCAATATGAAGGTCTTTTTTGGTAATCGAAAATATTTCAGTTTAGTTAATGTTGGGTTATACATATAATCACATATTATATTTACGCATAATCAATAGCCGGCTCAGCTTACTTTGAAAAATGTCTGTATTTTCCCGAAGGGGTAGGTAGAGGAGTAAAGTATACTTCCACAGTTCACCAATTATGTTATACATATGTCCTAAAAACGATATCAGTACTTTGTTTTGATGTCATGATGTACTACAATATTACGAAAGCGCAAGGGTGACGACTCTGCACACCATCGGGCGTCCAATTGAAACAATTGTAGCGAAAAGAAATCAAGTAATACGGGTGCAAGTGACCGTGTGCGTTCGTTAAAATAAATTCAGTAATGGACGCTTATTGCGCTAATTTATACTGTTTTAGAATTGTTTTATCATAGCTATTTCCGTCATCAGAGTCATCACATAACATATGTTTTCATAGCATTACTAGTTATCGGTTACTAGTGCGAGTGTAATACAATTCGCGGCTACCCCCTTCGAGGAATACAAGCGTAAAGTTTCCTAGTACTTTTTATTTCATGCTAAAAGCCAACAATCGTGCACCACAGTGGAGGATAGTGCTTTGCGGTAGGAACAAAAGCGCACCGGACCGGCTTCTGGGGCCATCGGTGCCAAGATACTGGTATATACAATAGGTACTTCTGTCTGTTGAATTATATAGGAACTACAATGCATATTTCCTGTTGCTGCTCTTTGAGCTTGGCTCTAAAGGAATCGAGACACAGCGCGAGGAAATCCTATTGTGTAATTTGTAATAGAAAATGATATTTCCTGTCGTACAAAATATAACAGAATTATTCTATTTTGAAGCGTTACGATACACCATCATGATGATTTAACGTCGAGAGTAACTTTACTTCTCCAAAATTATCTACTTTAAATATCAGGAAATTTATGTAAGTAATGCTCTTAACTTTCGTTGTTGGCTTGATTGGAACATTTACCTACGACTGCACAATAATTGCAATTTTAATATTAGGTAACTACTCAGTTTTTTTAATACATACTACATATAAAAGTATTGCCAAATAATGTATTAAGGGCTCATCTCTGAAACTTTTCTTTAAACAAAGAAAAGTAGCCCTGACTATGGTATTGACAATTTATGTAACACGTGACAAAACAAACATGAGGAAGCAACAGACGTTCTTTCTATATTGTATGGTACAAATCTGTTATAACCAGATCTTAATTTTAGTCTAACACAAAGATAATGTACAATATGAACTAACCAGTTCTGATAGGGAGAATAAGAAGGCGAAAGCAAGCGACAGATGTTAGTGGCGTGATGACGTTCGCGATGGTAGTACCCAAGCGGAAGGGTGGCGGTGTCTTCAATTGTCGCAATTGGCAGTAATTGTGGCCGGAATGTCCGGGCGCGGCGCGCGACCCCGGCTGCCCAACCGCTCCGACATATTATACGATCATGTTTATTTCCACTCGCTCACGTCTTATATTTTCGTACAATACAATCCTGTACTAACTAAACATATTGGTACAGTACTTTGTGAAGAGATTATTTTTAATTCTGTTTTGACGTATATTATAAGAATCTATTAAATTCTAATAAAATATTATCAGTACTGAACTGTAACTTTGTTTTATATGATATGATGAAAACACAGAAAAACACGTGCACATAAAACCACTATAATTTCTGTATTACCTAAACACCATATGTTAATTGAATAATTAACATAATATGGTGTTTATAACAGATAATGGACACTTTCAATGATAATTACTTATGTATATAATAGGTATGCCTTGCTTTTTTTCATAATCGAAAATCGTAAATTATTGATTTATTTAATTTAAAGAAAACATATTTTAATACGAATAGCTAAACTGCTTGTAGTGGTCTAATTAATGGTACGTGTAAAATTTACTATTTATTAATTTATTTATACCAATCATCATACATTCTGTGAGTATAAAATGTCACCAATAAGATTAACAAGAACGTATCACATACTCTGATTAAATTGACGTTGCGCGTCGTCTGATTGTTTTTATAATTGTGTGTAAGAGCATTTAACCGGTTAATAATGCATATAGTGGTCACGAGCGAGGCGCACGCGCAGCGCAGGGCGACGCGGAAGTGTGTGCGACTTCCGCGTTCCGCCATCTTGGCTGACTGCTTGCGAGATTCGCGTCTGCCTGATCTTGCTATTGGATCTCGAAACGTGCTAACCGTACGTGCTAAAATTAAAATCGTGCTGCGTATACGCTAATATATCCACTTTAAACGCGCTCGAAAAGCATTACTAATTTATTTAATATAGGTATGTTTTGTAACTATATAGAAAATGAGATAAACAGTGTATTGCTTTGTGTAGGTATATTGCTTCGCTGATTACCATCCTATGTTAGTAACAAAGATGCGTTTAGATTTTTGCAGCTGGAACAAAACCACATTATATTATTATGTACATTCGCGTGCGAATATATAAAAAATATCTATTATGATACATTTTCAAATATAAAAAATGAACATACAATTTGAAAAAAATATTAATAATGTATTTAAATGGTTACAATTTTGTAAAGTCAATGTTTTTCAAAAAATGAGCATGTTTTTCACGAGTAAAGGTTGAATGTATAATGGCTCTGGTTCCACCTGCTCCATGCTACCATCGAAGGTCAAGGCGTACGGCAGGATACAATCCACGTCTCATAAATACACCTCTGAACAGGACGAAACGGTTTGTTAAATCGTTTCTACTACAGACTGCGACAGCGGAATTCCCTGTCGACGTCCTTTTTGTCCTGATTCATACCTGAACCTGGAATTATTTAAGACAAGAGTGATAAGTACCTTATATGAAGCTGGATAATAAAGTCCAATCTATAATTAAGATTTCATTTACAGTAGTAATAACACTTCATATGATGTTACTGATTTATTGATTCAATTTTCGTTAGCGGCTGGCATAGCTTTGAATGAATTAGGCGTTTTTAAATAACAAAATATGGAAATTATTCTAAACGAAATCGAGCTGCAACATCCAAGAACTCAATAAAGCAAATAAGCCGGTACATTGCAGCGCAAGCAGCGCAACAATCAGCTGGAGTGATTCCGGTTTTCAAATTTATCGAAACGGCGAGGGCTTGCTCAATTCAATTTATAGTGTAGTGCAATTTAATTGTATATCCGGTATGATTACGTTTTACAACATTTTATTTGCGCACATTTTAGCTTTACACTTGATAAGTGCTATTTTACAAAATGCATGATTGTGTTCTCGTAATTGAAACTTGTCGTAACTGGCGTATTTAATTATGTTACGCAGTTTCATATTTTATCACTCAAGAGTTACTAACAGACTTCCTGAAATATCCGTTTGGTACCTACTTTTATTAGGATTAATGATTTATGTAAATAGATGACGTCAATATTTACATGTAAGGTGTTACTGTATTGCACCTAAAAGCACCTACAGTTTTAAAGCACGATTTAAATACATTGCAATATTGCGTTTGCAACCGATCATGCAATCAATGCGCTAAATTACATGAGGCACAATATCTGCGGCAACAGCGTACTTATGCGAATTGAGCATGTTGTCTTCCCTCACCCTCTCTTTCTAATTACGGAATAACGTGGTGGAACAAAAAGAGATGACCCACTTTCGGGACCGGTCGTACGAGATCGGGCGCGCACCGTTGCACATATTACGTGTTAGAAGATGAGGTTATACAGTATATTGAACGAATGCAGCCGACTAACGGAACCCGGCGATGTGAATTTTCTCGCCCTAATACTGTTTTTGCGCGCTTTTTCCGACATTGCGCGACGCCATTTATGTAACGGTGTGCTAATTTCAATTTGATGTTATGTTGTTGCCCTAATAATCAGTTCTGATTATTAGGGCAACAATTTCGTATCTGACATGACCAATATATAAATGTAATACAAATTTGTCACGTATGATAATTGTAATTTTGGGCATAGCATCATTTGTAAGTTACAGAAGAGATCATGACTTAAAGATAATTTGCCTTCGCCGTTCGCAATGTAGGTGATAAACGGGCAGAGTAAGTGCAGGCGCCGATGGCGACAGCGGATCGAGCGAGGCTTAGCGTAGGCAACACCGCGGCTACGTAATCCCTCCGCAGCGGCACTTCCTGAAGGTGG
>DWFO01000731.1:0-18588 GCA_018246595.1 Mimoniades nurscia nurscia
CCGATTTAACTGCCTCGTTAGTTGTGTCGGTTACCAGTGCGACTGTCGATCTGCAGGTCTCGAGCAGATCAAATCCCGGGACCGGAAATATTAGATTTTACTAATTTAGATTGCCTAGTAGTGGATCAGACTTTGAATGTGTCAGGTGTATGGCAATACAGTATGTTCCCTCCCCGGTGAGTACCGGGGAGTGAACATAACTGGTAACACGTGTGAGTGTACCGCACTACTCTGCCTAACTTTTCGGGGATCACAGGCGCGATGTTACATACGTATAGTTATTTAAAAATCGCGTAAATCACACACCGGTTGTACAAAAGCCATTTTGTTAGATTGCGTCAGGCTACACACCATATTTCCTGTTATTTCACAACAGCGTTGTACTCGTACGTGTCCAGCAGCTATTTGTCATTCGTTCGCGGTTTCATTCAGAAAAACATCTATTGCATTCCTTGTACCGTTACTTATTTAGAGGAGTCCTATGCGAACAATTCATTTTAATTTCCGTTTCTTGTGGTTTAAAAACAACGACTTGCTTTTTTCTAACGTTATGATGCGAGCCTAGCTCCGTTGCAATGTGCGAGTGCAAAATCAGTTGGTATGAGTGATATAGAAAAACTATTTTTGATTGTAAAGTTTATAGTTAACGTGCTGTACGTATATGTAAATATAAATCGAAAAAGGAGGAAAAATTATTTTTCACGTTCACGTTGGCAGATCAAAAGTGCACAAACGACGTTCGGTCGGCGGGTAGACCTTATTTCTACATCTGAGCATCAACCGCACAACGTTACGAGACCCGTCACCCAGAGCGGAGCTTTAAATGGATTCACTATAATTGTATCGAGATGCGGACAAATGTAATAACTGCTTAATACGTGATAAAATGTAAACGAATATGGCACTATTTCCGTTTTTCTTCCAACCCTTATATTACTCCACTGAGAGTTAAGGCCATAGCGTACTACGCTGACCAAATGCGGGTTGGCAAATTTCGCATGCTTTTAAAGAACATTAGTTTTATTATTATTAACTAAGTTGTATATGTTTCCTCGCGATATTACTGTTTACGGGATCATTGGCAAAGTGCAGCATTTATATGAGACATTTAGCAGGCCCTTCGTTAGCAGTGGAAAACGAGCGTCACGGTGCGCGCGGATCGTGCCCGAAGCGGAATGGTTGCGAAGTACCCATTCAGGTGTAATAGGTTGCATACAAACCCACCCGCTGCGCCCGACGCGACGCCGCGCCGTCCATAATAGTGTGAAGTGAATGCATTAAGCGAAATGTGTCCTTTGACTTGTTGCGATTCGTTTCTACAATGTTGTTTCACGCTCGCGAGATTATAGTGGAATCGATAGTACGTTCGACGTTCGACGTTCTGGTTAGTTCTACGTGAAAAAAATATTTTTGCTTTTTATATTTTCGATAGCCAAGTCCGTAACATTGGGATAATTAGCACTCAGCTCTCTTATCCTGTAAGGTACCTACTGTATGAGGAGTAATTAAGTGAATATTTCAATTTTACTATCGAAAAAATATAAATTTATGTAGGAAAAGTATTATCTATATTGTAAGTTGTTAAGTTTAATCTCTACGAATTTTAACACATTAGACAATCATATCGACATTAAATGCTAAATTTGTTGACGAAAATAATAGGGACACGCTCACACCCCGTACCTGTAATAATAATTATAATGTATGTATACACAGACAAGACAATACAGTTACGCTCGCAGATATCCAGCGGCGACTCTCGGTACTCACTGGTCGGAGGTGGACAATACGCTACAAGGAATTAACATGGCTCGACATTCGCATAAGAAGCAATGAGCTAGCTGGCTGAGATAGGAACGGAATGCGAGCGACCGTTAGCACCCGGCGGCGGCTTTTCCGTAGTTGGTGATGCTGCGTCTCGGCTGAACGGTCGAAGCGCAGCTCCGCGCTACGCCGCGCCATTCGTGATGCCCACACTGTCCTTCATGATCCGCGGAACGCTCATAATCCCACTTCGCGTAATGCGTCGTTGCGTTAATATAGTGATGGTGAAAATGACGTAGAATATTCTAGTAGCTACATAGACAATGTAACACAAACTGTTTTATTATATTGTCTAGTAGATATGGACCATATTAAATTGTTGCCCTGCCAGCTTTTGACCAATCGAAGTACCTCATGAACCGCCGTTGATGTCGCGGCGGTAAACGACATGCGACTGGACACATAGATACATACATACATATGTAAATATAAAACGCTTAATGTAACACATTTTTTTTAATATTTTGTTACATCAATTGAATGACCAAAAACGTATCGATATTTGTTACTTTATTATATCATGCGTCGGTGATTACTTACGTCTTTAATGTTTTGCAAGGGAATCATGTAACAGCTTGCCTGTAATCCCCTAAGAGGTAGGCAGATCAGTGTAGAACACATCCACTTTTCCCCAGTTATGTTTACATCCCACCAATGAATAGGTGCTGAGTCTATTGTCAAACACCGGGCACATATCGAGACTCCGTTTCACTATTAGAAAATCTAAATCCAATAGTGTCCGACCCAGGATTTGAAGCCAGGATCTCCCGCTCGGTAGTCGCGCTTGCAACCTACACGACCAACGAGGCACTCTTTACATTCGAGGCAACAATTTGCAACAAGGCATTTGCAAAGGAATCAATCTCAGAATATTATATAATTCTGTATCATAAAATATCAGACGCTGCAATTCAAACAGATGCACATTAATTCAAGGCGCAGGGGCCCCACGTTGCGTGATTTATAAACTCTAAGGCATTTTGTCGGAGATAAGTCAAGTATTCGTGGCCACAATGGCCATAACACGGGATTCTATGCCGTAACACAGCTTTACATTTGTCATATGGCAATATTAAAGTTATAAATTGCCATTTCAAAGGTTTAAGTAACTAGATTTTTAATGTCATGTACAAAATATATTTGTTGAGTGTGTGTATCCAATTTTTTTTTTGTAACCGATTTTAGTTGAACTCGGGCACATATAAAATATGAAATGAATTAATGTAAGGGAGGTAAGATATGGAGCCTTCAAGGAAGGCATTAAAAGAGCTTTCGTTCAATATCAGCAACGCATTGGCAATTCCTCTGGTGTTGTTCCAAATGTTCTTTGGCAGAGTGACCATATACCCTCCGGTGGCTACTCGTCTGCCTGTTTGCCATGTTATATTAGTAAAAAAAGAAAATTCCACATCATGTATTGGTTTTGGATACAGATATTCCAACACAAACATGAAAACATACTACACATTGCTGCTTACTAAGTACGGAACGACAATGACAATTAAACCGTAATAAGACTGTATGTGTGTCTTTTATCTAATAATATCAGCTCCGAGTTACCATTTGACACATGTTTTGATACACGCCAAACAAACACTCCTGAAAAATTGCAACCAGCAGCCGTCAATCGGAAAGTCGACATTAACCAATGTTTTGCAACTTGAAATATAGCGTATAAACTTAGCGTAAATCAAAACCGATAGGCCATAAATGTTACTATTCGTTCATCAAACATTACAAAAGATTATGTAATGAAATGAAAACCGAAAACCGAAAAACCATGTCTATTCATTGATCAAATATTACAACAGATTATGTAACTATTAGGTCGACTTGTGGGTTTTTTATTTTTTTGCTTTGGGCAACTTGCACGAGCAGAGCGCGCGTCAATTCTAGCATCCCGCACTTGGACGGCGTGGTAGTTTAAAACTTTTTCATTGTGCAGCTCAGACTTTTATTGTGAACTAAAGGGTTGAAGAGTTCGTGGTATCTTTACAAAATTAGCATCACGAGCATTCGACGCGAAATCCAAACGAACATCGCTAAACTACCTGCTATTAAACATGACATGTCTAAGATCACCAACATTACGATCATTAATCGAGTGTCATCGATAAACCATTTATCCACCTAGGCAACTAGGAAGGTAAAGGAGGGGGGGGTGCTATCTACATGTCGTGTACACAACTATGTTGACACGAGAGTGTCGAACAAAGTGCTGGGATGTCGTTCATTATCGAACAGTGACGAGATAGCTCACGCTCCCCCATTGACGCGCTCGTGATAACGCTAAATGTTTTATGGTACCTACGTACGCGCGGTGGAATTTTCTGAGCTTTGATAACTGTAAGAATATTCGTGTTATGGATTTGGATTTGTCACTTAAAGAAACAAAATATATAACAAATACGTACCTACCATCATTTACATCATCACTATCATCAAGCCTTTTGCTTCACAAGACGCAAACAAAACCTATGAGAATGCCACGGTGTGTAGGTTACCTTGGAATAATTTTGTTGTAATGTTACAGAGATTCATATTTAACATTTCAAATGCACGTAACTTTGTAAACACTAATGCGCCAGGATTACAATCTAGGATACCAGAAGCTGGGCTGAATTTAGATTAAAATAGGAAGCTAACACTGCTTACTTGTATTGAACATTGTTACAATATTGGTCGTTGAAAATCTGAACAGTTTACATTAGGATTACACAAATAGATTATGGAAAGCCGACGGAAACCAGACTATCTGGCATATAAATAAGGTCCGGTGTACTGAGCTGACAAGCCAAAACTGCACATTACCACCAGTTAAGGCACTAAAGTAATTAGTGATCCGATAGATTCCATACAATGCTCAGGAAACACCATATATGTATGTGGTCGCCAGAACGGGCATTTGAAATCAAGTTGGATTTATCGCCAAACTAGGTGAACAATGACGGATAAAAACGTGAATAATTTGGTCAAATGCACAGTTTTCACGAATAAGTCGGTGTAGCCGCATGCAAAGCGAAGTTTTAAATTTAAAAGTCTTCCATGAGTAGGTTTTTGTTGAAGTTGGCAAGAGATTTTTATAAATTTTTTCAACATTTGAACGATTTTAGCTCCATACGCAGATTTATTGAATGAATCAGAGGCGAATCGCTAGAACAATAAATAGAAAATTCTAGAACCATAATACACGAACGCAACAAGGTCTCTCTCGAGTCCCTCAGACAAGACAGACGCATGTATGCTTATGTTTACATGCTAAAAATACGTCAAGTCAACGCCCTACCATTATGTGATTGCATGGCACAACAATGAGCGGATGATAACGTCTTATCTACGGCGGTTCGGAGGGAGGGGGGTGTTCGCCGGAAGCGCGCCGGCTTGATCGAATGCGCAGGCGCTGCGGGCACACCGGGAGATACATACATAGAGCGTGTAAACTTTTATTGAAACCAGATGTTACACATTAATAAAAAATGCCTTCATTTATCGTGTGTGTATGTAGCAGAAGCAAGCAAGCATGTAAGAATGGAGATATTTAGCACTCGGTGTCGTCTGCCTGTCCTGCAAGAGATCTGGGCTATTAAGTTTGTTAGCACAATATTTGTTCGGATGTAACGAAATATCTTGGAGCTGATTTCAAAGGCCGAATAAACAATCATATTTCTAACATCCAGTAGCAAATCTTCTTCACGACGTTCATTGTATATACACATCAATACATTTAAACTCCGCCTTTAAATCAAAATGACTTAAGGCCTGAGTTATTTATTGCCAATTCTCATAAATTTTTCTCCGTTGTAATGAAAGATTAAAAACGAAGAATCTGTCTGTACACGGTGATGTCAAAACTATAGAATAGCTACCTTAAAATAGAGTAATGTTTACGGCATTTTATCTGAGAGATGGATTATATGTATAGATTAATACGTAATCGAATGTGCTTAACAGACAGATGGTGTTTGATTGTAAATAGAATCAATAAATAAATATCTTGGGACCACTCCACAGACGACCATTTAACCCTTAAGTAGGCAGAGTCTATGGCGGGAACCAGACAGCTCACTGACATTGACATAGATATATAGATCCTCATTGACATAAATATATTTTTAAAACTCAGCACAAAAAACATTCGTGTTCGTAACACATACATACCTATACTAATTCTGCCCCGGGTGCGGGAATCGAACTTGCGACCCGCGACAAAGCAATCAAGGTAGCTATCCACTGGGCCGACGGGGCGGTTGGAAACACAGCGTACGGGTCTGTAGCGCGTTTGATAACGGTCACGTATTTAGTGCAGTAATCTAAGGTATGTATTCAAAGCAGATGTTACGTAAACGCGATATGGTATCTGGCACGAAATGTGTAGGTGTAATAAAGGTTGTTTATGAAATATTTACTTAGATCGTCGCGAGCCTCTCTGCGTTGATAATGCTCTTCTTTTTATTCAATTTGTGTAACTGGGGTCTGTTGGGTTAGATATATTTTACACTTGCCAATAACCTATGAGCTAATGCTATGTCTTAACGTAGTTTCACGCCTGTAATCCCCGAAGAGGTAGGCAGGGGAATGTAGAACACTCAAATTGCACCATTAAAGTTTACGTTCCACTATGGGCTAGCTGGTGAGCGTATTGACATGAACCAGGTACGAATCCAGTATTTGAGCCCATACTTGACATTTCTACCAGAATATGTGATTATTATTTATGAAGATATTTACTTCATTCTCTCTACCTACCTTATAAGGAAACTGGCGTTGTGTACCTATATAAAAAAAAACAAACTAGTACTCCCTACTACAAAATTACGAACTAACATAACATTCCATTGATTAGTTTTAATAGCAAAAATCGCTTTTACAAGCAGGAATATTTTGTCATTCTTTTGGAATATAAGGCGACTTCCACACTTTACTTCTGATACATAACGAGGATATGTAAAATCATGTATAATACTTAAGGCTATTTACGCGTGATACAAGCGATGTGGCAAAAGACTTACGACACAGCCAATTAAGTACGATCAGAGCCGTTTTATGAAACTGTTGCATAAACGTTCAATCATTATCCTCCCCTATCATTAAGTAGCGGGAAACTTTGTGTATTTACTTACACAGTTGTTTCTCAACAGGCTCATTTAACTTAATCATAACCGTTCGTATTTGTGTGTGAGAACGTGATACTGAAATTCGCCAATGTTACCTATATTACTTTTAAGACACTATATTATGATTTTATATTATATATCATCATCGTCATCATTATCATCATTGTCACGATCGACGCATTTAACATCAGTCATGTCAGTTTTTTTTTTAATTTTCTCATCCGTAATCCACTATCACAAGTGATTTCCTCTTGGTTTTTCAATCCTTTCTTACTGGTAAACCCTAACAGTGTCTGCCTTAATGATAAGAAATAAATATTGGCATATCAATAACGTAATAATAATAATAATAATATCATTTATTTGCAAGAGTATAGGACATGTTTATAAATGTTGAATTTGTAAAATTAATGCCCTTATATACTCTGTCTAAACAGACATACAAATAAAGTATAATTTATGAAACGTCAATAAAAAGTTACAGTGGTCAGATGAATGTGAAAAGACATTAAATCTATTATTAGCAATTATTAATCGCACTAATTAACGACACAACAAGTTGACAAAGAAATATATAATATACAAGTTTCATCAGACATTAATTCGTTTCTTACATTATTAATCAATTATTCACATTTATAGTTGTGTGCAAACTATTCTTTTAAATCATAAAATCCGCATTCCCAGTAGTATAATTAAGTACGCGTAAAACAACATATAATTAAGTGTGCGTAAAGCAAGGTGAATTTTATGATATTATAACCATTATAGTTCTAAACGGACCTCTAACGACTTTACGAGTAATTTAAACTAATATGAGGCCTAGCGTGGCGTCATCAACGGTGATCGTCTTTGAATGTGTATTTAATTTCCTTTTAATTATCAGCTATTAAATACATTACAGTATCTATAAAAACTCCTTGTAATCAGTATCGGAGCTTAAGTATTATGAAAATTTAAAAATAAATTTATTTTAAAAAAGTGAGATAAATTTTCAAATCCAGCGAATTGCGCAAATATACATATATTTAAATTATTGGCCTATTAGCATTACGAGTTTTTTAGTACCAATGTCATAATATCTAAAGTGATTTTAAGGCTGCTTGAATCTGATATGTTTGGTTAAATATTCATACTATTAGATACGCATTGGAGCGTAGTGGGCGAATTTCAACAGCAATACAGAATGCCGAATCGCGAAGAGCGCGGGCATTTTTAATGATTTCCGTTATAATAATAGGATTCTGAGTTTCAAATGTTAACCGTTATCCAAGATAGTAAAATAATGAGGCGAGAATGATTACATTCATTCAAATCTGTTATTGGGTGTGTAGTGAAACATGCTTGCAAGACTAAAATTCTTGCAAATATGTATTTCTTGCAAATATCTTGGAATAACTCATACATATGACCAGTTGATACAAAGCGAGGCGAAGGCTGTACTGTTGTAAACAAACTTAGTAAATGTACATTTAAAAACTTGATGGTTTTTTAAACACACACACACACACATTTCACAGAAATATTTCGGGGCGTAATCGAACCTATGACTCCAGACCGGCTCAGCGGCTAGGTTCATTAATCGTTGCACCAACGAGCCAATCAAGCTCGTTTCGGACGAAATCGTTTGTATCAATTTCAATTTAATACAATGGTATCAATTTCGCACTTGACCAACGTGGCAGCCTATAATCTTAACACTTCTCATTCTGTGAACATCCGTGTAGAACAGTCGAACGACAATTGTTATTGTTTGCTGTTGTTGTTGTCGTTGATGATGACGGTGTTGTTGTTGTTTTCGATGATGATGATGATCAATTATAATATAACGTTATGATTTGTTACCATGCGATCTAAGAAGATAAATATGGAATGTGTATAGATTTTTTATACATCTCTGTCATATAAAGATACCATTACGCGTATTCGCGAAGGACGAGCGCCTGCGTACGCGCATCTCTCGTCTCGCTCCCGTGCCATGCTGTCTCTTTCCCGCCGCCTGCAATTCTTGTATTGCTTTTATTGCTATCGAAACGAGTTTAGGGCCTGGATCCCGCATTGGCTACCGAAGTGTAATGAATATTGATAAAATGCAAACCTTGCGGAATTCTTTACGCTCCTGTATGGGAGTTAACTTTGTTCATAGTGAGAGAGACATAATAAAATATTATTCAATAAATAAACTATGAAGCATATAGTATATTATGTATACATTCTATACAAAATTTGTAACAACTATATTTTAATTTGGATGGTATTTTATGTTCACTGCCTACCTCATATGATGATATCACACTAGACACAATTTTGGTCCACAAAAAAATTGCTGCAGCAATTAAATATGTACATTCTATTATTAATTATAAACAAATGACTGAACAGGAAAACAATGTGAAACAGTTGTTCACACATGCCAAATATATGAATATTATTGACTATGCATATGATTGAATCCAATATATGTATTACATTTATAGGTTTGCCGGGCACAAAGTGGTCTAGTGACCCGAAGCAAACATGAGAATCAGCGAACAGGAGAAACTGGATTTGGATGACCCGGAACCAGGTTGACGAACACTAACTAGGATTGATCTACACATCATGGTGGACTGTCCACAACCCATGGTGGGATGAAACAAATATACTTATTCAAAGTTTAATCATAATTAATCCTTTTCTACTGCTCATCAGTAACCTTTAAAATGCCGAATATTTGAGTAACCATTTTGAGCTTTCTTATTTTATAGAGACAATTTCGTGGAACAACAAATTAATTATAACTTTGTTTCAAACAAACAATATTTTCCTCAATTTATCTCAATCATTAAAGAATATTGTATTTTTATAATGATAGGACCATCCTGATTGAATATAAACACAACATAGATTGAAAATCAACTACCTGGTCTTTTTAATGTTAGAAATAAAAATGTATAGATCCTATCCCAAACAGAAAATCAGGTTTGAGCTATCAATGACCTATAGAAATGTATATTTATAATGTTCATGTAAGACAATTTTGAAAAATTTTTATTAAGAGACAAAGTACATTGGGTTTATGAAACAATTATATTTCATGCATGGTGTTGTTTGCTTATTTTGTAGGAGGCCTAATGTGACCATATAATATATGTGAGTACAACTAATAATTGAAACTTGCCCCATATATCACAAAAAGAAATTTTAACCAACATTACATATTGATTTTATTTAAATATATAATATTACATACTGGGGCCAGAATAGTCACAAGAACACAACCTCACATCAATTATATATATGTAATAATAATGAGTATATGCATATTCTAACTACCTTGTGTTCATGTATTCAAACATATTAATCATGAAGAAATCATTTCAATGTGTGAAAGGCTATTTGTTTTAAGAGGCAGTTGATGTGATATTTAGTAAAATACACATTTGAAATCAGTGAAATTCACTGATATGCACATTACTACTTTTTGCTACCTTAGACTAATTACTTGATGAACCTTAAAAATTGAAGAAGCAGTCAGACCATGCTTGTATTTGGTAATATTGTTACTAAGACTCAACTTAGTTGTCTATTCCTATTACTTGGTACACCAGGTGTTCAGAGGGTTCATTACTTCATATTACAGTACTATCATAATCATTAACCATTAAATCATTTTACTGTTCAACATGTTTCTAAACTTAAACATTAATGGTTAAGGCCATAGTCTCCCACACATGCCCATAGTGGATTAACAGACTGCACACACCTTAATGAACATTATGGTAAACTCAAAGATATGCAAAATTCCTAACAAAGATTTCCTACATATTAGAAACAAATTATATTTACTTAAATGTGAAATGACATATTTTTCTTAGAGGTCATGTCGCTTTATTGACGGCACTGTAGTATATAAAATAATATATGAATAACAAATCTAAGCATAATATTGATGATAATTTTTACTATGCAAGTTTAAGGTTTTATCCTGGATTGGAAGTCGTCATCCACCTTGAAACTGGCGTTCTTATCACGATATCGGCAATTACTGTGCTTATTTTTTATTAGCAACAGATAACATAATAGAACGGGCAAAATAAATCCTAAACAAATATATTATATTAATATAAAACTGATTCAGTACGAGTCAACAAAAACAACAAGACATTAATATTAGTAAGAGATGACTCAACGGAATTCAAATATAGCTGTTGGAAGTTCATTTCGAAGTATTTACATGTACATCAATTAAGGTTATCTTACCGAAGCTCTCAGTCAGTTTCAGCATAACCCCACCGATGTGCATGTCTCCTTTCACGACCATCGTGCGTTTCTCGTTCAGATCCGTCACGTAGATCGTGAGGTTCCACGACCCATCCCCAACTATTTCCCCGTCCGCGAGCATTTTGCACTAGTTCGTAAACACTTCGACACTTAGTCACTTACGGTCGCGCATCACGAAACAAAATAAAGTTTAAAACAAAACTCAGACGCGTCTAGTCAGCTCAACCCGACCGAATGACACTAACTGACAAACTCCGCTCCGATTCATGTTACGCTCACTAATCAAATAAATTACTAGGTACGTTACGAACTTACGAAATGGTCTAGGGATGTATATATTACAAGTTACGTATTTGTCTTACACAAACAGAAAGTAATAATATGTAATAAAATTAATTTAATATCACTAATTGACGTATTATACGTTTAAAACTGAGTGCTTAGCTGGAATGGAATAATATGATTTCACACTTTTATGACAGTATGAATTTAAAGATATAGTGAAATGATAAATAATAATAGAATAAAAATTAAATTGAATTATTTATGTTATAAAGTAATACATATATGACTATAAAAGAAAATAAAAGGAAAGTGTAACTGAGGGTCCACTTAGATACTTTTTTATTTTACTTTTATCGATTATACGTAACGTACAGATATTCGTTTCATCACTTTGCTGAGGTTTGTTACCAATGGAAATAGTTAGTTATTTTAGTGTTGTTTAGTATTTAGTTCTGCGAGGTCAAACAATACTCACATTTTTTTCCAGTTCTTTGTAAAAAAAAAGTTATGTATTATGCTTGAGTATCTATTGTTTCATAAAAAATACGGATTGACGTATCACGTACAATGTTATGTCAGTCAAATCTGTCAAAAGCATAAGCCAAAACTGTCAAGTTTACAAGTAACAAGTACAACTGAGTTGATTTAAGTTGATTGTGGCGTAGTAGAAGGAATTGAATTCATCGTTTATGTTTAAGAAATTAAGAATTATTCACTACAAATTTCAAGTGTCGTATAAATTTGTCTTTAATTCCGATGATATTATTTTCTATGGAATTGAGATTTATAAGTTCATATGTAAATTAGCAGTTATTAAAATCCTATGAGCAGCAGACGAAAAACTGAAGAAATGGTGGTCAGGAAAAGTAAAAAACAGGGTAAGACAAGGCAATAGAAATAAAATTGTTATAGGTACAAATGTAAACTTTTTATCATTCGTGATTTTAATTTCAGTATTGTCATGTTCAACGCCAGAGCACACTTTGGATTCTCCTTCAAGAGACAGCGACTCAATACACGAGTCGCAAGCTAGTCCTATCCCGTTTCTATCCACGCAAGAGGACCCTGAACGTGCAGCAGTTGTTGTGTGGTATGACTATGGTGCAAATTCCAAACATTCACCAAAAAATTCGACACCTGTTAGTGCGAAAAGTAAAAAACCACATAAATTAAGATTACAGGAAACGAAACAATCAAAAGTACCCAAACAGAGAAGCACAAGACATTCACAGACAAAAACTCAACTTCCCCCAGAGCTTTTTGAATTGAACAAGTATGTTAAAGATGAGTTTATTAAGAAGAAGGCAGAATCTCAATGTAGATATCTAGTAGAAAAACCTCAGTCTGGTAGTGAGGACGATATATTCAATGAAAGTAATAGTTCTCCTAAAAGTATATTTAGATCTAAAACTTGTCTAAGAAAAAATGTTCTAAGCTCAAAGTGTTCAATGCCAGAATCTGAGAATGGTCTTGAATCAGATGATTCAATTAACGAACATTTAATAAAAATCAGTCAAGCCACTGAAGAGAAATTGTTGAACAAAGCTCCGGAAAAACAACCATGCTTTGTCCACAAAACCAAACAAGGCTCCAATGAAAAAAAAATTGAATATTCAATGGATGAAATTTTTGATAATTTAAATGATAGTGTTCTGGAGCGGCTAACTCAAATGCCTGTAGTAAATGGATCCTTGGTTAAAGGAATGAACACAAGTAAAATGAAAGATACAAATGTAGAGTTAGAGCACTATGAGTTACATGAAGCAAGTACTTCAAAACATTCTTTGGCCCGACACAGTTCTATGCCAGACTCCCCATCCATGACTGACCGTGATAAGGCTGCAACTGTTGGGATGCCAATGGGACGATATAAATCAATGCCACATAATGATAGAAGTGAAATAGATTCAGGTAACACATATGTTTATAGTAAAATTTGTTGTGCTGGTATGACATCTTATTGATCCCACAGTTTCCTTACATTTTAATTGATTTATATCTTGACATATGAATTGGTATAAAATACATATATGTTTTCCATTTAATTTTGGTGATTCTCATGATATGAGATGATTAACTGCCTCATTGGTCATGTTGGTTTTGTAAATGATTACTGAATGAGAAGTCCTGGGTTCAAACCCCAGGTCAGGCACTATTGGGTCTTTCTAACTTGATCTCTTATAGTTGCCCGGAGTCTAGAAATGTGTCTAGTGTATGGCAAAAGTCATTACCTATCATCCATCACCGCCGTCCATAGTGGGATGTAAACATAACCAGTGACACATTGGAATGTATTACATTCCTCTGCATATCTTTTCAGGGATTAAAGGCATGATGTTATGTTCTTTTTTTTAGGTAATTCTCCAATACGCTGCACTCCATCAGAAATTCAAAAGAAACGGCAACAAGCACGCGAGAAACTTCATGCTAAGAGGCTTTTGCCATTTACACAATCTCAAAAACCTTATCCAGCTTTGCGTTCAGAAATGGCCGACAAGTGTGTATTTCAGCCTAAATTTCCTAGTACTAGACTGGTTAACTTTAAGGATTCTAAAACTGGTACAAAACCTGAACATACCACTGTCAAAGAAAGTAAAACACCCATAAAAATGGATCTTCGTTCACTCATTGAAAAGAAACGACAAGAAGCTCTTGATAAATTACGACGCAAACAGGGGCAAAGACTCAGTAACCAATAATTGCTTAGGATATTACACTTCATATTGTTATAAATTGCCTAAGTAATTTGTGTAAGTTTGATATTTAAAGTACATTTTCGTAGAATTTTTTACTGAGATGTATTGAGCATATCCTAAGCTTTGTTATGACTGAATGCCTAAGAGATATTCCATATGTAAAACTTTATTTTTAGTTTTCTTTTTATATATTTTGTCCAAAATAAAACTTGACAAATTGTGATAACTTTATTGAAAAACATGTTTCTCTTTATTACTACACATTGTTTATTTAAAATACTCCAGTATATTTGCATGCTATAAGTGTTATATTTAATTATGAATTATATTAACATGATCATTAGTTACAGATGACAATAATGACAGTGAGTAAGTTTATTTTTTATTCTAATATGTTAAAATTAATCATCAGTTAAAATTAAAATCAATCAAAGTGATTATATTTATAAAATTAGTGCAACATGTGTCTATGGTTTATTAATTCGTTCTTAATTTTTTCACATTGTTAATTTGTTTCTTTATGTTATATGTATATTGTGGAGATATAATAACAACTACATGTTAAAGTCATTTAACACATAATAAATAATCAGCATCATCATTCTCAGACTCCCGACTATTCAATAGTGAAGGTCAAAAGGTCCGAGATAGAGTCAAATTTTGCGCGCTTGTTTGACTGTAATGTATGTATGTGTTGTGAACTGGCTAATACGAATTATACTGAGTTTTGTTGCATAAATAATTCTTTAGATTCATTTTTAATTTTTGTCGTACAAAACTGTTATACAGAGAGACTAATTTTAAAATTCTAGGTAAAAGTACAATGTATAATTCGTAATTCACGATTAAAGTAAATAAGAGCTCATAACTTAAACAATAAATGTCAAACAAAATAATGTTTCGAGTTTGGCGAGTCTTCTTGTATCTAACTAGTGAACTAAATGATTGATATCATTTTAGTGACATATTCAGCTCTGATGGTGTCATTTCTGATCCTATCCTTTAGAAGTTTAGAGAGACTCCAAGCTTAGTTCGCTGAGGAACTTTGAATGTGTGGACTAGGCGCACCATGAGTGTCCACGTCAGTGTCGCCAACAAAAAATAATTTTCCCGCTACAATTATGTCAAAAACGGCTAAAAACCCCTAAATTTCAACTCGAAACCCCCCAAAATTATCATTTAATGATAACTATAATAATAATAAATTTTATTACCTCGGTCGGAAATACGGTAGATAGAGTAACATAGAAAAACAAAAAGTGATCGGGAGAATATAGAAGAACAGAAGAACAAAAAGTAAAAAACGGGAGATCGTTTTAGATTATATAAGCATTAAGCTTATACAATCTAAAACGATCTCCCAAAAATGTTGGCGAGCAAAAAAAACGATCCCTCGGAAATGTTGACTAGCAAAAAACATTTGAAAATTTCGAAAACACTTTAAAAAACCTTTAAAAACCTTCAAGTATTTTGTCCACCTAAAAAGACCCTTCTGCAATTACATATTACATTCCCCCAAAATTTAGGTGAGTTGGCAAGTTGGCAACACTGATCCATGTTTTAGCTATGCGTACCTATGTCATGACAGGTAATCATAACAGTCCAGCTCAGTTAAAATGTCGTCTTAAATTCCTTGTTAAAATTGTTTCTACTGAATTACTATATCTGCCCGAGGTATGTGTACCTAAAATAATTTCCGACATATTTCTATTTATGGCAATATAAGACTTCGAGCTCATTTGCTCCTTTTATAATCATTATCTAAGTCACTGCTGGGTAAAAGCTGAGGGGTTTTTGTTTATAATCCTTACGCTGGGAATGTGTAGTGGGTATCTCAGAGCTACTTTATATGAAAACGATATTATTGCGTAATTGTAAAATTAATGAACGTAATGTCAAAATGACACGATAACGTCAGTTTTCGAGTCCTGTCAGTGGAATATTATGAAGTATGTATGGTTGGAGCTAAAACTTCTATAAAAACTGTTCATTTTAACGTCATTGTGATAATCTTAATATTTTTGTAGTAGAAAGCGATATTATTTGTTATACCATTAAGACACGACTCGAACGATATCCTATTCTTAACAAAAAAAAACGAACTTTCTATTACCGGAACTAGTGAGAAATTAACAAAAGTTTTTCGCTGTTAAAGAAGAGATGGCAATAAACTGCGCTCGCAATGCATCAAGAGTGATATGCGCCGGATCAAGACAATGCAATGTACAGGTTTCAAGATCTATAAAAACGTCTCAACGGACGATGCTTGGCATGATACCAATAGTCGTCGAACAAACTGGAAGAGGTGAACGAGCATACGATATATACTCCAGGTTACTTCGCGAACGGATTATATGCTTGATGGGACCAATTAACGACGATGTAAGTTCCTTGGTTGTTGCCCAGCTGTTATTTCTCCAGTCTGAGTCCAGCAAAAAGCCTGTGCATTTGTATATCAATTCTCCAGGTGGAAACGTCACATCGGGCTTGGGTATATATGACACAATGCAGTACATAACTCCTCCGGTCGCCACCTGGTGTGTGGGTCAAGCTTGCAGCATGGCATCACTTCTATTAGCAGCGGGAGCACCAGGGATGCGTCATGCTCTTCCCAACTCTCGTATCATGATACATCAGCCGTCAGGAGGCGTTAGAGGCCAAGCCACTGATATACAAATTCAGGCTGAAGAGATTTTGAAATTGAAATCTCAAATAAATGGATTGTATGTACGACATACAGGCTTACCTATAGAAAGGGTTCAAACCTCAATGGAAAGAGATCATTTCATGTCCCCAGTGGAAGCAAAGACATTTGGATTGATTGACAATGTTCTAGAGCATCCACCATCACATGCTATGGAAAATGAATGTGCATCAGATTCCGGGACACCTGGTACTCCATCGAACACTTCCGTTTAACTCTGTTTATAACATTATTTCGATCTAGACTTGTTGGAATTATGATAATAAATTTATTTATTTAAATAACTATACTCATTTTAAACTACTATGTTTATAAACTGTAGGTATAGTTATTGTAAACATTTTAACAGTGTAGAAATACGTGCAACTCTTCTTACATTCAATTATTGGGAATGTGGGTGCACCCTTAACACTAGACTTACAGACTCTGCCAATTTGACTCATTTAAAATGCAAGAGAAATACAGTCAAACCTTTATAAATGAGAGATCAAGGGACCATGATTTCTTTTTCTTTTATAGAGGTTTCTCATTAATCTGAGTTAGTAGCTTATAGAGTTACAGAACGGGTCTCTCTCACTTATAGAGGTCTATAAAAATATAGCAAATATGTAAGTTATTAGAAATAAAATAGGTGTAGGTATGGGAATTATATATTGAAATACTATCTAAAATAAATATTTAATCTACATAACTTTATAACACATTAAATAAACTTACAACACTCAGTATTTGATTTCGTAATTTCCCAGATTCAAAACTATTCACAATTTTTAGTTTATCACTTAAAGACAAAGACAAAAGAAAAAAGTAAGTAAGTATACTAACTTCTGAAAGAAAAAAGTAAGTATACTAACTTCAGAACTGCTGCTTATGAACTGACTGTAGTAAGCTTGATAAATAAGTTGGTTCGCATTTTGGACAGAATTTGAGTTTCTTTAATTACGTATAATAAAACAATAACAGGTCATTCAAACACAATGTAAATTCTTAAAACTATACAAAACAATAACACACATATATTTGGTAATTTGAATAAAATACGAAGTACACAAACTTTGGGAAGAGTCACAATTGCAGATGTTAAAAAAGTTTGTAGCAGACGCAGAAGTTAAAAACTCATTTATAGAGGTATAGGCAAGTTGCAATCTTACTGAAAGAGGTTCAAAAGTGACTCACTTATACAGGTTTATGTTTTTCACTTTAAAGTTTTTAAGAGGGCAAAATGACGGGACCTGGTAAATAGAAAAAAAAAGAACATCACGCCTGTAATCCCCGAAGAGATAGGCAGAGGAATGTAGAACACTCTCACGTTTCACCAGTTAATTTTAAGTCCCAAGATGGAATAGGTGGTGAGCCTATTGCCATATACCGGACACGTATCCAGACTCCGAGCCTAGAAAATTTGGTGGTGCCCGACCCTGCATTTGTATCCAGGATCGGGCTCCCGATCGGCAGTCACACTTGCAATCAACACGTCCAATGTGGCAGTCAATATGTGATATGATAATACTATATATGTTAAATCATTTGGACTATACGACAAAGCGTGGAATCTACTTAAAAAACTGAGTAGTGTGTGATTATTTCTGATTGCTTCTCTTTGTGTGTTGGAGTTTTCGTGTATTAGAATTGTAAGAATTATTTTTTTTTCATGACTGCCTCGTTGGTCGTGTTGGTTGCAAGTGCGACTGCCGAACGGGAG
>DWFO01000732.1:0-18583 GCA_018246595.1 Mimoniades nurscia nurscia
TCTACGTGTGAGCGGGAGATCCGTCTCCAGATCCCCGCCCACCCGCGAAGCCCCACTCGGGGCGACAGAAGAGAGGAGGCGACTCTCTACTGCGCCCCGGCTGCTCTTAGTCTGGTCCCTCGCCCCAAGCCTGCCCGGTATGGGTGACCCTATCCGGTATAGTCCTGGGGTTCATTGGGACACGCAAGCCCCTCCACCGCGACAAGGTGGCAGCCATTCAGAGGGGTGAAATCAGTCAACCCGTACTGACTAGCTCCAACGTAACAAACAATGGCGTTAATCTTGCTAATTTTTATTTGAAATCCGTCTCCTGCATTGAAACAATAATAGATCCGTTGGTTACGTTAATAACATAACAACTTCATCTTATACAATTTCATAAGCATACATATTACTGTAATGTTCAGTCAACAGTTAGATAATTTGAATTTATAAACCGTTGTTTAAATAAAACCAGGCAATGAGATAATTATTCCATTTGGCTTAAACCATATTAACATTAGCCCTTAAACTATGGAACTATAAAGGCCTTAAACTATGGAACTATGAATCCTTAAACTATGTAAATATGAAACGATGAAACTATAAAACTATGAAAAGAATTTCAATATCGATTTACCGAATATACATAGTTGAACGTCAATTCTATTGTTAACCAGGGAATATTTTTTGATGTAGCTTTTATAAATGTACAAAATATTCAATATTTGTTAATGTTACAAATATGATCGCTAACAAACCACCGCGTATATTCAGTTATGTGCATTTCTTTTACGCTAAATCCATTCGTATCAAGCTATATGAATATATTTGATTATAAAGCCGGATTTCACTTTTTGTTTGAATTTCATTATCCAATCGCACATTCACGGTGGGTGCGCAATATAAAGCATAGTTGTATCGCAAATAGTCTATCAGTTAGGTTATTTCTTTTTTTGGAAATTTGTTTCATTTTATAAAGAGTTTTTTGTTTCATTGTGGGAATAGCAAACAAAGGTGGCTGTTTGATTCAGTGGTTAGTTACCTGAAGTTCAGAGCCGTAGGTTATGCATTCGATTCTCGACCAGGACAAATATTAACTAATTTATATATTTATTTATTTGGTATGAATAAATATGTTTAAAAAGGAATGAGTTCGTATGACAGAAAATGTTTTTAATAATACCAAGCATCAAATGAGACGAGGTCTGTAAATGTCCAAATGGGTTGCTATTTCTGGGAACTGATGTAAACCGAGCGTTGTTGGTATTTAATCTCTATGTACCGTATTATATAGGAGTTCATAGTGTGTACACCTAAAAATTACGACCCGAAGTTATACCCAGTGCAGGCTCTATCAACGAAATGTCAGTGTAAACAAACCATAACGTCGCTACGGTTACACGTACGAGACTGAGTCATAGCCAGCGATGCGCGTGCGCAGATGAATAATACTCTATGAGTCACTTGTCGTTATGTCGTTGGTAACTAGTTGCGGAGTTGAACTAGCTTATTTTTCATATTTTTGGATTCTTTTACGAAACTTAGTGGCTGGTAATCTGGTTATATTCCAGGTACTTGTAATGCAATTTATGATTTTAAAATTGAAAACTATATATGTTGGGAACGGAATGTCTAATAGCCAATAGAATCAAAATCTGTATTCGATTTCGTATTGTACTAACAATCTACCTGCGACAAACTGTAGTGTATTACATCTGATAATTTGAAATACGAGATCCAGTGTATTATTTTTCTGTGTTAATAATTATTATAGAGAGCTCTAAGTTTTATAATTTTTTCTCAATGCTTTACATTACCGCTATTACAAATATGGTATATAATAGAAAAAAAATATATAACTTTTTTATTGTCAGTGTTGCACGTTTCGGAGCGGATTAAGAATTCATTGCCCGAACTCGTGCCGGCCTTACACATAAGTTGAACAGATTTTCAAGAGCTAGACAACTATTCAACTTCTGTTGACCCGCTTTTTTCTGCTGCAGTGGAAATAAACATGCCTCCATTCACGTACCTTTACGTTTGGCTCCGTCGAATCTAGATCTTTAATTAAGATAAACTCAAATAACGTGGCCGGTGATCGTATTGCGTGCGTTTGATTGTATCGAATTGTTCTGGGGTTTTGATGGGAAAACTTTTAATTGTAAACTTTTTTCATATGTTGGTAAACAAGCGGATCCCATCTGGGTTACGTGATTGTCAATGCCGATGTGGCCACCGCACCGGAAAAACTGCGGACGTGTCCAGTCTCGGAGGACTCTTTCATCACGATCGCTAATCCGTATCTGATCATATCATCATAGGCGTTGCGCACGGGGTATTTAACGAGAAGCCTCGTCCGAGATGCGATCAGCTGAAGCGTCCTTTCCAATTATTTACCGTATTTTTATAGTGCAGTGGATTGCTAGCATTACATAAACATACAGGTATATCTTTATATGTACATATACACATAGGGGTAGATTTTGCATTATTTAATTAAATTGTAACAACGTAACATCACAACTGTAATCCGCGAAGATGTAGGCAGAGTACTACGATACACTCCCACGTTTCACCACTAATGTTACGTTCCATAATGGAATAGGTGGTGAGCCCATTGTCATACACGGGGCACATATCCAGACTCTGACCTACTATTAGAAAATCTATATAAAAAAAAAATCCAATAGCGCCCGACTCTGGATTTGAAGCCGGGATCACCCGATGAACAGCTGCGCTTGCAACCAATATGAGCAACGCGGCAGAATCAACAGTAACAGAAAGTAGAGATGCGTTGCTTTAAATAACAAACGCTATACTGATGCATATGCTGAAACCAGAAACTCAAATTAATTATATGCTATGAACCTCATCTTATATTCTAGATTAATGAATTTTGTTCATAATAAACTTCATAATAAAGTTGTTGTCATGTTGTGTAGTGACTACTACAAACAGATTATACCTAAATCTTGAATAGACATCAGTATATTTTCAAGAATTCTGAAAACTAAGTTAATTTCGCGCTTAATTAATTTTGTTCCATCAAAAACAACAGGTAACGAACGGACAGTTCTCGGAAATACTAATATTCGGAAAGTTTTAAATGTTGTATCCAATTTTGCAGGTAAAAGGCAAAAGTTCTATTGAAAATATCTTATAAACAATGTATCCACCGTTCATTAGTGTTTAACAGAAAGTTTATCCATATTCCAGCAGCTGATAGCACTTACTCTTGTTGTATAAAAAATACAAGAAATGGAAATGCGGTTATCCACAGATGAATTAAATGCTTAACTTATCAACAAGCCAATGTTGCGTCAAAATGAAATCGAGTTCCATGTTTTATCTCTACAAGTATGTAACGTTGAGATTTAGAAAAGTGGGTACTTCAATAAATATCTTATTTCGTTATTCCTTCCAAAAGTAGCTAAATGTTTGCAAATAATCATTTTCATTATCATCAGCCTGTTGCAGTCCACTGCTGTACATAGGTCTCCCCTGACGTGTTATGCCAGCTGGGCATGCTTTTTGGGGATCGCAGAGCATAGCTTCACGCATTTTCTACACTACTGCCCATAGACGGCATACATCTCTGTACTAGCTCCGGAGTTAGTCGCTTCTTTCGACACCCTGTATTTATGTGTGCACGGCGTCGGAAAATGTATAGTTAAATATTCAATAAAATTACATGATAATTTCATTAATATTATCCAGTAAATAAAACACCGCCTTATTAGTCAGCACAGCATATTAACTCACTTTCTATTGCTATGCCATATATACTAATATCATAATTTCCGACCTAAAAACGCTTCACTTATTGGTATTAAACAACAAGAGTCCACGAACGAAGACATATTAAGTAACACAATTAACACACCGACTCGTCAATGGATCGCGCCCTTAAGGGACGAAAACTTTGATTGTACTGTCACCGGCACATCGCTAAGGTTATTAACCTTTATATTTTACTTTTATTCTCTAACTTGAATTTATTTTGTTACGTTTTTGCCTATTTTATTCTTTATACCAATAATGTTGTTTACCACCAAACCACGGACATACATACATATATGTATACATAGGTGTTAACAAAGTTACGAAAAAATATATATGTAAGTTCTGCATTAGATATGTTGCTAATTCGTATGGTTGTTTTCAGGCTATATGTGGCTATGTAATTTTAACAGGACAACATTGATTGAACCAGTTATTTGCCTTTGCAGTTATAAGCAGTCGTTCCAACTGAGAGTCAATATTCTGAGCTTGGCAGAATAAGTAACCAAAAAATGGTACGAAATAAAATAACTATAAATCTTATCTGATTCCAGAAATGTATCTAACTGATCCTATAATTTCTATGGATATGACTGTACGCAGTACGTTCTCAGCGTACATCTGTTCTCAAAAACACACTCAATATATGCAGTACCACGCTCTCACTCTCATGAATCTATGATTGACGTGCCGCCACATATAAATCGACTTAATCATATTCCTTGAAACGGCCCAATTACCGTTTGTCGTGACCCATTATGAGAAACACAACCGACCACAGATAACAAGCCCATTAGAATGCGCGTTCTCACACAAAAAGAAAGGAAAAATAAAAGAGAAAAAAAGAGAGAGAAACATCGACCACAATAAACGCAGATGCATTAATTTATTCTCGTTTTATTTGACGTATTTTTTGACGTGTACCCGAGTGGAATGAATTGTTGGGACCCGTTCTGATCAGGGTTGCGTCAGGGTTAGGTCTATCAACAAGAAACTTCAAAATGACCTACATCCCTTCGCTATAAAGTCCAAACTTAATTTCGTTGAATACAATAATAAAATTGCCCACAATATTCCTCTGACAAACCCGAAAACTAAATGTGAACTTTAGGACGACAGTCACAACAGTTATTTTTCATCTGCTGTCTGCAAATAAAGGTGTGTCATATGAATTTTTTGGAACGAGTTAGTTGATTCCAGTTTGTCTTTGAATCTTCATTATTGTCCTTTATTATGTAATAAGAGGACGTGTTCGAGTTGTAATGGCCGACCCTTGTTACTGGAAACACTAGATAAATCGGAACGGTTATGTGAAGACAAGATTATAACAGATTGTATAACCTTGAATGATTTGGACTATTTGATAACCTAGTATGTATTTACAGAGACAAAATATATTCTGTATTGTCATTTTACTTTGAACTATGACATCCACGGTGTTCGAATTTGAAACATGTCTCAGAAATCAGTGATACAAGGTTTGAACTACGAGTACCAACTATGGCTATTAGAGATATTGGTTGCAACATAAATGGTTAATTTGGTGGACCTTCAGAACCATTTAAAACCGCACATTAAGATTAGCGCAATGTAACAAAAACACATGAATGTAACACATATGTATATAAATAAGAGATAAATATTCTTCTTGTATTATTTTGCCTGTAAAAGTATATAACAAAATATGTTATTTATTTATTTAAACTTTTACTGACTGGCTCGTTGGTCGTGTTGGTTGCAAGTGCGACTGCAGAACGGGAGGTCCTGGGTTCAATTTCCGGGTCGGGTTCTAGTAGTGACTCGGAGTCTGGATATGTGGCCTTTGTATGGCAATAGGCTCACCACCTATTCCATAGTGGGACGTAAAAGTAACTGCTGAAACGTGGGAGTGTTCTACATTCCTCTGCCTACCTCTTCGGGGATTACAGGTGTGATGTTACTTTTTTTTACATTTTAAACTTTTGCAGGACCTTAAGCTAAGGGATACAAGGGCATACTTAATGTCCAATGACATTCTCTCCCAGCCAACCCTGGGTGATGGATTGAGCATGTCGTAGGTATATATGTATATGTATTAAACTTTACTACCGATAATATGTTATACATATATTGAAACATAGACATATTATTTTATTATTTTTCATCTTATTAATCTAAAATTCTTATTTCATATAAAAAAAATTCTCTATAGTCTAAAACAGTAACAACGGGTTTAGTATATCAGGTTAGCGTTGAAGAATTCACTATGTAATTTCAATGCGAGCAGACAAGCTTTAGCTCTATGTTATGTATGTTCTTAACGCCTACATTTTGAATAATTACAGCATATAATTACCGCGTTCAACTGATCAGTCGTTGGGAACAAGGAGCGGTAAAAAACAGGTGTCTTGAATGTTCCTCTCGTTCTCGGTTCAAGATATTTAACTAGAACCTATTATAAAAGTACTGCGATTAATTTAATTAGCTAGCTGTTAAGAACCTTGCTCACTATAAGGGGTTTGCGATGGATGTTTTTTTAAAGTAGTAATTTACACTTCCACACTTTTGGGCAAATTTTTTGATCATTAAAACATTTAGTTACTGTTATCCATCATCATTAACTTTCGGAAAGTGATTTTGGAACATCTCAATTTAAGAATGTAAAAGGTCATAATATACATACACATGGCCTTTAAGTGTGACATATTTACACGCCTGATAAAACTTTATATGTAGAAAATACGAAAGGTGAAGGGTTTATAGCTATTTAATATTACATATATACCTACATGATTTATTAAAGTATATGCCAGAATTCGAACTCCAGTTCCCCGCAGCGAACAGGTGGAATCTAAACCTATTAAATGACTACCTCTTCCACTGCCTCCGACATTATGTATTTAGATACCTGCGCAGATACAATTTAGATAAAAAGAGACAAAATATTTATATTCAACTGATAGCAAAGTGCACATAATGTGTATTAGAAATAATAACGTCGCAAACTCAATATTTTGCCTCCAGCACATGATTTCTAAGGTTAATAATTTATAAAGTTACAAGTGTACGTGGAATGTGAATCAATTTACCTGAACGAGGAGGAGTACTAGGAGTACAGAAATAACTACTACGACTGCATCAATACAAATTGCGTTGCATGCTTACACCAATCAACATAAGGTTTATGGTCGCCTAGTAGCAGTCACCTAGTACCCAAACAAATACATACTCTGTGCTTCAATAACGTAATATTGTATTAAGACAATATTAAGATATTGAAGCAAAGAGGTGATATATTAAAACTCTGCGATTCGTTCCTTCTAGGATTTTTTACAAACTTACCCATATCCACAACAAATCGGTATAATCACCATTTGAGTACAAGACCACCAAGGTGTGGAATATGAAACTTTGCATTTTATTACGTTATTCGGTAACTAACCTACCTTGGTCGTCCACGATTCCGTCCAGTATTCCAATACTTGCAATATTTAAATGTTTATTTTCTATCCGTCAAGTGCACAACCAGCTTAATAAAGCTCAAACCTTCGAAGACGGCACAAAAGCGATGGTAAACGTTTAAGAAGCATTAATTACAGCGTACAAACGACAGCTGTTAACAATAGCGCGATGCGTTATGTAGATTGATTCTTCGCATTCGATAGTGGGCAGAAGTTCGATGTTGCCAACTTGAGTGTGCACAGACTTCGACTGGACCGAGTTAAGTTGAGGTTGTTAAGATTGATGCATTCTGAGTTCGCTATTGCAAATTTTAGATGTTTAGTACACACATATGTACATATCTTTTTTTTAAAATTGTAAACTGAACTCCACGGACTTATTGTCTGTGCCTTTTCTGCGCCTATTTATCTTTGTTTATATTTTTTTACATACGAGTATGTTGTTTTAATTTCGATTTGACTTACATATATATCGTCCAGCCGGGTTCCTTAAGGAGAATGCAGAAAGCACCAAGTGCCAAATATTTCTTTCCTTACAGACCTGCCGCGCTTCTTCTACATTCATCACTCTCTTCATACTTGCACGCCGGTTTCGGAGACCTCTAGCTATCCCACCACCAGTATCGGACCTCTTTGATCAAGATAGGTGAGTCTTTAGATGTTTAGTCGTTAAAATTAACGTTCAACAGGTGATCAAAGTGATAATTTAAATTGCGGTTTGTTAAGGGTGTTTTTTTCAACAGTTAATAAAAGTTATAGTAATTTCTTGAACGTAATTTTATGAAAATCCATTAATTGAAAAAGATTACAGTAGGTACTTAGTATAGTACAGGTACTTAGTATACTTGTTGAGAGGGAGTGTTCAAAATACATAATTGCAATGATACTTATAAGTAAGAAACAAGTTTCAAGGATTTTTATTAAGTTCGTGTTACGTGTCCTGTCCGCACCATAATTTTCTTTTTCAATAAACTGCAGCTGTACCGCGAACGTTCATATAAATTGAAAGCGAGCATGTGCTACAGATATACAATGTTCATGTTTACAACTGAGCTGGACGCACTTTTAATAATATATTCACATTTAATTCAGATAGAAAGGTTATTTATAAAGGGTTACCTTGTTCAAGAAAAATCAACATTCTGTCCTTACGATAGGCGAAATAATGTATAAACTTACATATAAAATATGAAATCGACTATGCCAAGGTACTATATTTATTGACTTTGCGCTTGCGTTTATACCAACGTATGGGATATTCTAAGCAAAGAAAGAAAGTAATAGATTTGATTGATTATGAATTCGGAGTTGGTACCCTTGTTAGGATTTTATTATACTGCTTTTAGGATTCACGTACATTGATATTTCAATGTCAAACATCGTCGTGTAGATATCGCGAATCATTTCAGTTTAGAATGTCAGTGTCAAGGTCAGGTTACTGTGAGAACTCATAAACTAGACACGAGTATGGGTGGGAAGAATGCGGGCAAGTGGGCGAGTGGGGGGCACCAGACACCTAATATTTTTGGTTCTCCTAAAGTATCTCGGCAAGATTCACAATAGATCACATAGTAGATGTTTGGAGCAATTTTAAATCGAATCCAGTGTAACTACTGGTTGCTGGATTTGTTGCATCAAGATCACAATAAACAGCATCGGTGACACTTTAACAATTAGCGATGGCTCTGAAAAATCTGAACGAATCTGAGCGGAGGTACTACTACTGTATGTACTCGTATTCATGCTGTTAAGCAGAAATGCTTGAACGTGTTCGGTTTTATATCATTTGGTAGGCAGAAAGACTTACACAAGCAGCGATAAACTTGTATACGACTCGATTTGATACTTTGCATCTGTAAAATACATATTTTTTTCTAAAAAACGACCGAAGGACACTGGTGGTATTTTAAATGTAACATTAGCGAATAAACTTAACATTATGTCTGTAGGTATTTCCATGATGGGGTAGTCAGAGGAGTGTAGGACACTTCCATGATTCACCACTTATGCTAGCTGTCCCAACTTGAAATGCCGGGAGAAAGTGGGAATATAATAAATAATCAAGTCGAGAGTGCAGTATATAAATAGGCTAATACATCCAACTGCAGTCGGTACAGATAGCTATGTGTTCGATCGCTCGATAACGGTCGAACAAGCCAGTCGACAACTTCACAAGGCAGTGTTCTTGACAGAAATAATAGTACCACAGCGGAGTTCATAACGCCATCTTACAATACAACATCGATTCCACAAAGCCTCAATACAATTAATTGATATCACAAACAGAGAGTGATTTGAAAGCGATGAAGCGAACGATCGAGCTGCAGGGCATACGATATAGTTCGTTTGTTCACATTCATACAGTTCATACCCTCAACTCCGCATCATATCTGACCTGGACATTTCAGTTGGTAAGGCAAAGTGAAGTGAAATAGCCGAAACACTTTGTCTATGTTACAGGCTTAAACCCCGTTAAGGCGTGTGTGGTGGAACAAGAATACAGCGTTTAGGATTCACAATCATAATTTTAATTGCGCTAAACATATAACAATAGCGATATTGTTATATGTTTATATATGTCACCTATAGGGTACGCAGAGAGCATATATTGAAAAAATCTTTATCCTTACGGACCTGAAGAGTTTCTTCTGCTCTTGTCACATACACACACGCTTGTGCTTTAACTTCACTTTAGCTTACTTTAAATTAACTTTATGTCTACCCACTGGATTCATTAACTATACTGAATAGTAAAGTGTTTTTAAGGTAATCCTTAAACACTTCGTATACTTAAAATAATTTTTCATAAATATTTTAGTTTAATAAGTCTTTTTACATTAATTCTCTTTATTTATTTTCTTGTTTGTATCAAGACTCTTCTAAAAAGTATTAAATCTGTTATCTACCGACATTAATATATAACATTGTGCAAATAATTTATTTTTTCTCATACTTTGTTTTATAAAACGCCAGAGCTCATCGCTTGTACCGCGTCCCGTCCGCAGTACGCACGTCCGAGCGCCCCAAGCATTGCGGACCGCAGCCGCACCTGTTATTATAATGAACTGTTGTTATCATGCACTGTACTGTTACCAGTATCGGAACAAGCATTCGGTGTTCGCCTCGCCACTGACAAATGGCTCTAGTTTCGCTGTAAGTCATGGTGGAGTATTGTTTGCTGATAACGCTCGTTTTTCAAGTTGAATCTCTAGTACAATTTAATTGGGTAGGTACACCACAAATCACATTTTAGTGTAGTTGTGGCGCTAACAAATGTTTGGGAAAAATTAGGTCGGTGCTGAGCATTTTGCTAACAATGTTACCAATTATACATAGTATTGAGCTATCAGTGTAGTTAATGATAAAGGCCTGCCGCCATACAATGTACCGTAATATACGGAATATAATATTGGCAATGTCTTTTGGTTTTCATTTAATCCCGTGCTTTCAAATAGGTCTAAACAAGACAACTAAAAATTTCGGAAAACTTCTATAAACCTTAAATCTTCAGTTGTACGTCGTAATGCATTTTCAGTGCCTTTATTATCTCACTTCCTTAAAATCTGGCAACATTATATAACTTTTTCTCTGTCATAACGATAATGCTTTAATAGGAATGAGACGACCATATACCTGATAAAACCAGAGGCTGCCTATTTTTTTATTTTTCATGGATGAATTCCCAATAATAAATTCGTAGATATCAGAAGCAAAATTATATATTTCGTTACCAAAAATATCTTATTTATTAGAAATGAGAATTTTGGGATTTTCGTACCACACTGACTGTTGCAGAGGATTTGACATTAAAAAAGACTTCAAATATACTACTTAATACTTTTGCTAAATTAAAATACCCCAGTGAAATAATGTTAGTGCATAAAAAAATATTGAGGACATTTAACTTCACAAAGCACAAGTTAAAAAAAATCAATCTTTTTCGTTCCGATAGCATACCTCTTGTATTTCATGTCGAAAGGCAAATCGGTCTCAAACAACAATAAATGGTGGAAATTAAACTTTCTTACAATTCAATAACGTCGATTGTGCGAGGCAATCATGGAATCATGGAATTGTCATGGAATTGCTCACATCGACAGTCCCAGCACCATTGCAACAATATCGATCTAATGTCAAGGCATGTGTTGTTGACGGATTACGATCCTATGTTCATCTTGGGGATGTTAATGGACGATTCAGTGGCGACGTTTGCTGTTACATGCTATATTATTTAATTTCAAGGCAAGTCTGCAATACTTACACTAGATGTAATCTTTGTTTTTATACTCGTCTTATTTAATGAAGAACGCCACTCGTTATAAGTGACAAATTTCTACATCAACCACACCGTTTGATTTATTTGTACAGGATTTAGATCTTTTCATTAAATATATACATTCACTTTACACTAAAAACTGTTCCATTGTATCATAGAAATTTACTAACAAAAATTATTAAAATCTAACTGTATCTACGTATAGAAAGCGATTTCAGATTCTCAATCATGTAAATTCCTTATTGTATCAGCGAATCGTGTACCAAATATGTATGTACATATTTTGTACCAAAACCTTTTTTGTCAAAGTTATTATTTTGTAGTCTTTTAACTGTATTCCATAGGGGGACATAACTGTAACTGGTGAAACTCACTCCTCTGCCTACCTTTTCTGGGAGTACAGGTTTGATGTTACTTATTTAACGCCTACGTCTAGGGATACAGGTGTCGTAAAAGACAACTGAACCCACCGCTGGCAGCTCGCGGTATGACGTGCCCTGTCGAGGCACAGCTAATTGCCCGCGCCATCTATGTACAGCGGCGTAAGAAAAGCCGTGCTCTGCGATCCCAACCCGCATGCCCAATCATGGGCATAATCCCACAGCGGAGGCCTATTTCCAGCAGTGACTGCGATGCCAAAGTTATGTCGCTACGGTCGGAAGCAGTGTTGTGTAACCGGCAGCAGTTAGTGAGTGAAAATAGTACTACAATAGAAAGAGAGAAAATAATATACGATGTCACAAGATGATTGTAATATATCAACTATATAAATTAACACCACATTATTTACTGTATAAGTAACGAATTGCTAAAAGCATATTGTTTTTGTACGTCAGCGCCCTGCGGAACGTAACTCTGCTACGAAACTATTCACACTTTCCGACGCTTCACCATCTTCGGAAACTTATAGATCTGATGAAAATAACTTTTCAATTCGACGTCTGTTCCGAGTGGATTCGACTATAACTTTACACTCAAAGCTCAGAGCTTTCACGAACAGTCTCGCAACAGAGCTTTCGGGCAATAATTTGCACTTGAAAAGCAAAAAGTTCGTGCGTTTAATTGGCATGGCGCCATGCAACTTCGCTCTAGCCTTATTCGACCTTGTACATTATTCTTACGCCAAGCATTTTCTCTTGCTACGCTAATAACTTGTCATGTCATATGTTTATAAGAATAGTATTAATAGTAATAAAAAAACGAACGAACTTGGCAACCCTAATTAATCTACTAATCCATAAAATCTTGATTTTTTTTGTGTCATGTACGTTACATCAAAAAATTATTTGTGGACAATGTTGAAATCAATTTAAAAGTTCAAATGATAGTTCGAAAAAATATCCGAGGTATGTAAGATAGGAAAATTTTATAGAACTTTGACTCACTATTATTTCTTGTCCGTTAATCCTGAATCGTGCAGATTAAAATTCACTTGTCGCGCAAATTAATATTGTAAAACTTCTACGCAATTTTGTCATATTTGGGGTTCACAATATGAACAATTATATATTGGCCTATAGTTCGAAAAAAGTTAGCCATCAAGCGATATATTAACGTATAAAAGTTGGTATACAATTTCACTTCTTTTTTAACAAAAATAGTAGGATACATAACATTAGAAAAACTTACGGGATGTACACAAAAAAAATGTAAGCGTTCATTAGTACATAGATTGATTATGCATTCCTTTACCAATTTCAATGTAACTTTGAACACAGCGTGCGTATCTGCAAGGAGCAATCTGTCTGATACTATCCTATCATATTCATGGTATCATGCGCATCCGATACAGATGAAAACCCGATAGCGGGATAATTGAGCGGACGGCGCGTAAAATGACGGAACGTACTTGCCAGGAACGCTGTTTCTATTTACGAAGGGCATTTAGTCGTTATCATTTTAACTTAAAGGCGATGAACGAATGATTTGAAGAGTGTTCGCCGTTTATAACAATATTTGTCTTCCAATATTTCTGCTCTAATTATTTAATGTTTTATTCTAATTTCACTCATTAAATTATATTTTCAAGTTTTTATTATTAATATTATTTTTATTATATCTGCTACCATGCCTGAACACTTACGGGGTAGGCAGAGAGCACCAGGCGTCAAATATCTTTATCCTTACAGACCTACCCGTATTTCTTCTACATACATAACTCTCTTCACACGTGCACATACAATAAACTCTAAAATAAAATATATTCCAGAACTCAACATCAAATCGCAAATGGTAAATATGTTTTTATCAAAATACTCACATATCGAATTCTCCCAATTACTTTCGGACGCTGGCAGAACGTTGAGGTAACTACCCTCCATAATAAAATAATAACCGACATGCAAAATCCCGTAATGGAATCACTCAATCGAACTAATGTACCGATGAATAGAATTGTGATTTATTACTCTTCGAATAAGAAAAATGACTATAAAATACAGGGAGACGTTTGTTGCTGACGACACGATCGTAATGCTATGTTTTCGTAACATGCCAATCCGCTGGAGCAGCGTGTATAAATATGCAGTTTTAAGAGAGAAAATTCAGGCAAACTTAAGATTGCAGCCAATTTAATTACTTCTAGTTAACATTGTAAAGGTTAAATTACTGTTATTATTATTAAATGTTATAATATTACAAGAAAGAAGATAAATCTTTTTCTGGAATTATTGGAGATTTTTTATTACATTCACAGTGCTGTTACTTACTCGCGACGTTAAAGATGATTGCAAAATATATTATATAAATATATATTAATTGTGAATTATTTCAATTATACTTCTGAATTATTACATTTAAACTGATATTACATGTAATCTCAGCTTGCTGACACGTATAAAATTCGATAATAAATGAAACATACACTATTAAGCAGAAGTGTCGTCGATGCTAAGGGAGGTTTTTGATAAAAACGTAACCTCTTTGGCAGATTATCGTCTAGCGTGCCTTCTTGGCTGATTCAGATTTATGATTTCAGCTGAATTTATTATCTGTGACGTCCATATTTTTCTATTCCAGAATTAGAAACGTTGATTGATCACTGTCGATGTGGATAACGTGGGCCTAAAGTATATTTGTACAGCTAGATACTCAACAAAATATAATCACCAATCTTCATTCTAACCGTTACATCTTAAATGAACGCAGTAGTTAGTGTTATAATTGTGAAAGTGTTACAAAGTGACATAAAAAATTTTGATGTTAACCTAAACTGTATCGAAGGTAAAGGATGTCAAGAGGGTATCTGTGTGCCTCATTAATATTAATGTGTTGCAAGTATTTTCGTGCTTCGCGGTACCATAGACCAAGGCTTGCTTATTTTTTAAATTACAACGTTTTAAATTTTTTACACCGCTTTACACTCATAGCCCTTCCATATTTTGAAGCACACTTAGGTGCCTCATACTCGTGGGTGCAATAGTCACACACTCCAACACAGGCAAACAGACACTCATGTCCTGAACAAATAACAAATTGCTTCATCACCATACAGATGTTTGCCGAGTCAAGGCCAATATTCCAGACTTAGTGATGTTCAAATGAAGGATCTGTTTATATATACCACGAGTCCAAATACATTGTAATAGAAATCATGATGAGAATGAATACAATTAGGTATTCTTCCTTTTTGTTTATGAAAAGATTATTTGCTCCTACTGGTAGACGATGCGAGACTACTGATGCCACTAACGCTGGACCACTATACTCGACCGTTAACTCAGTTTCGCATTGATAAATTGATTTACACTGTTGGGTACAGCGGCCACAAGTCTGCCATGCGAGTTTCTGGTACGATTTCTATCAAACGTTTAAGTATCAAAAGTTTTGTTTTTAGATGAAAACAGATAAATGTGAATGTTGGCGGGTGAAGGTGCTGAGAAAGATTCAAATCTTTGAAAAATTGACCAACTAGGTCAAATAATAATTGTTGATGGAGTAATCCAAATTCTCCGAAAGTGAAAGAGTGACGACTTGGAAATGATATAGATTTTTAACATCTTATGCTCCTCGCCTATACCGCTGGTAGCTTGACCTAGCAATACAATAATAATTCTGTGAAGATTTGGATGTATTTGTCTTAGTCGTTTCCGTATCATAAATGATACACGGAACCCTAATAAGAGAACAACGGGAAGAGTCAATAATTATATTCGTTTGAAGTTGTTAAATTTCGATCAGAGTATTGTTTTTGCAAGAACACTTATTGAGAGAAACAAAGAAGAAGAAAAATAATACAGAGTCGAACAAAGAAAGGGTATAATGTACGCGCACAATGTTAACGCTACAAAACTTATTTTAATTCAAAAAGATAGTAGCTCGGGTACAATGTGATAGATTAACGAATGCGGTGATCACGGAAGCTATGGAGTCGGTAACAAAGTATAAGGAAATTTTAATACGCATATTTTTGTAGAAAAATTATTTTTTGTATCAGTAGTCATCCACCACATTGATATTCGATTTTTTTTTTGGGTCGCAATTAAAACCCCTCAATTTTATGTTTATCTAAAGAATTAAAACTTATGTAAAAAAACAGTGAATGAGGCTAAAAAGCAACAAAAATATTTACCGATTTGTCTGCTTAAAATCAGTGATACTTCTAAGTATTTAATATGTATAAGGCAAATAAGTAGGTACACTAAATTACAACTCGTTGAAAATTGTATGTTGTATATGTTAAAAATTATTTAATTTAATCTGAAATAAATAAAACATGACGGAGCCAATTACATTAAATCTTCGAGTTCCAAGTCCACAGTTTCCCTATCATCCCCTAACACGCTTCTCACCCCTATCTATCTTAGCGGCCATTCATCATACCGCACACATGTTAGCCGAGCGGAGTGAAATGAAGTGAAGTGTTTTGTTACACTTGCACACGCCGCGCCGGCGAGATTTTTGTACGATTTGCTTCTCTCCATTCTCATTAATTTCTTTTCATTCAGATCACATAGATTTCTGATTCTTTACAGGTCTGAAATATTTCTAATCTCTCATATGTTAGTAACGCATCAATTACGGCTTGACATTCAACTTGAGTGGCTTGAGTTTCAACCTTATTTTCGGTAGTTTAACAGTTCTACTCACTGATGCACACTATCTAGAACATTCTAGTACACAGAATATTTTAGAAGATTCTATCTAAATAGAGAATACCATAGCGCATGCATAGCATAAGTATGTTACTAGTGAGTGCTTGTTTGAGTTCCGTCTAAGCTTCGTGTCACTCAGTTTGATATATCGGATATATGGGAGCACAGAGCTATGAAATTTACATTATTTTCATCTCATCATTCCCTTTCACGTTCCGTTTTGGTAACAAAAAGATTTGTTTCCGTTACAGCATTTGTCTCTGACCCACAGATCTTGTCCGTAATATGTTATTGTTAAAAATCCAATAATCAGATTAATAAATAAGCACCTTGTTAATCCTCTAATACAATGGATGTGTCGCAGTGTTGTCAGTGAAACGGACAGATTGTGACGAGTCTAGTTGTTGAGCGATATAGTAGATTTTACAGCCTTACTATTATTCTGTTATGAAGCTAAGAATAAGTTGCGCTCATACACACATACATATCTTCACGCCAGGTCCCTTACGGTGCAGGCAGAGAGCATCCAGTGCCAAATATCTTTTTATATACTTGCATACGCACCTATTTTAGAATTAGGCGCCATCTATAAAAGTGTCAGTACTATATTAAATACTTTAAAGAAGAAATAATAATGATTAAACGTTACCATTATGATTAGGTTGTAAAATGTACATTGTCATTACCTTTTTGAGCGTCATATCAAATGTGAATTAGTGAGTTTTCCAAGCCTACGTTTACGAAGCTATATAAGCCGCAACCGATTAATATCAGAATCAATATGTAAAAATTATTATAGTAGTAAGATATAATATTAGGCCAACATATTCCCGAAGGAATAGGCAGAGGAATGTCATAGTACACTCCCACTTTTTACCAGCTACATTTACGTCTTATTGTAGAATAAGGGATGAGCATGCTGCCATACACCGAATAACAAATCTAGATTCCGAGCTACTTCTAGAAATTTCAAGTTAGAAAATCTCTATAGTAGCAAAGCGCGGATAGAACCTAAGAACTTACGCTCAATGATAGCTCTTGCAACTACTCGACCATCGCGGCAGTCAAAAAAAATTGTTTGAAAATCGCCTTCACTGGTATAATGGGACTGGGCACGTTACAATCTGTCCGATTTTACAACTGGTGCACGACAGTAATATGCGTTTACGCAACTTGTTGGGTACAATAGACAATGTTAAGGTTGAGACGGGCATTTGTTTCGTCATGAGATAAAGTTACTTTACATAGCCATGTGCGTACACTAGATCGTATCGATGGCGAATACGTGTGTACATTGAAACCCACGTGGAGTTTGTTGGCCTGTTGTACAAATCTGATATGTAACGTGCAGTGGTCACTGACACCAAATATAAACATAATAAAAAATATCCTATTCCAAGATCTAACTTCTTTTGATATTTAACATGTTATATTTTATCGATTATATTTCTTCAATAGAAAGTATAATACGAATGTTAATTAAATATATAAAATATTACAGTAAGTAGGTACAAATTTATGTTGAAGCCCTAACACTGTAAGTGCCAACAAATCATTATGTTGATAAAGAAAGCAACATTGCAGATTTAATAAAAGGAATCCACTGAAGTATCCAGAAATAATGAAATCCTCGCATAAAGCTAACCAGTCGTGACTTGAAGCTTTCTTTAGTGAAGTGAACTAAAAATATCGATTATAATTTGTGTAACGAATTTAAATGTTACGAGTAGAATATCTGAATTGATATATTTAAATTTTTGCTTTGTTTGTAATAAAAAATTGCAGAAGAAAATTTTGGTCAATGATATTATAAAGAAAGATATGTACATGAATACCTTAAAACCAAAGAAAAGAGAAACGAGGTTGTGTAAGAAATTATTACTGTAACTAATAAAAAAATATTGACTGGTTGGTCGTGTTGGTTGCGAGTGTGACTGCCGAACGGGAGGTCCTGGGTTCGATTCCCGGGTCGGGTACTACAAAAATTTTCTAATTTAGATTTTCTAGTAGTG
>DWFO01000733.1:0-18568 GCA_018246595.1 Mimoniades nurscia nurscia
ACCACCTATTCCATCGTGGGACTTAAAAGTAACTGGTGAAACGTGGGAATGTTCTACATTCCTCTGCCTATCTCTTCGGAGATTACAGGTGTGAAGTTACTTTTTTTTCTTAATATGTAGATGTACGCATCTAGATATTTTTTTCAATCTACATAAAAAAGTATTTTTTTTCCATGCAACGTTTATACATTACATAAAAAAAGTTAGTATTCCTCTTACATTACTAGTGTATTGTTGACTGCTTTGGTGGTCCAGTGGTTGCAAGCGCGACTGCTGCTCGAGAGATCCTGGGTTCGATTTCTGGCTCGGGTACAATTAGATTTTCTAATTGAGGATTTATAGTTGAAATTGCTAGCACTTGCTCGGAGTATGGCTATGTTCGCTGTGCATGGCGAATGATTCACCACTTATTCCATAGAGGGACATGAGTAAACGTAACTGGTGAAACGTGGGAGTTAACTAGATTCCTTGGCCGCCTATGGGCAGCAGCGTAGGTGTTGCGAGAAGCTATGCTATGCTATGCCCAACCTTTGTCCAACAGTGGACAGCAGTAGGCTGAACATAATTATGATATTACTTGTTGTATAATATACAGGTAGGTGTGTATCTATCTTTTGTTTTCAAACTATACAAAAAAATGTCAATTTCGATATGTTGTTTGAGCTGACTTAAAACTTTAGTATTTATATTTCAATTCGGATATAGAACGCCGGTAGATTAATATTATGGAACATTACCGAATTGGTTTAGATAAATAGGTTAGCTAGTGGACAAGGCTCTAGGTGAAGGTAATTAAAATTCAAATTCAAATGTCATTTATTCAAAATTGCTTCATTAGAACACTTTTTGTACGTCAAAATGATGCTACCACCATTGTAAATGACTGCCATTGCCGAGGACATCTGAAATCCGTAATTCGAATGTCCTCGGCAATGAGTTGATAGTTTGTTGAAAGCTTCAAAGTGTGCTTGCAATTTTGTTCAAGAACTAATGTTGTAACACTAATGTAGCTGTAGATCAGGTAATCGCAAGTACCTATGTATATCTAGTGTGTTAAAGAACTCAGATACGTTTCTATAAGCAGGTAACTGTTCACAGTTTTAATAAGCGAATCACTCTAAAAAGTGTCAAATAAAAAAAAATCGTCGCAATTTTAGGCCCCGTAAAATTAACTGACTGAATTCATTTTTAAGCGAACTAACAAAATAATGACAAAAATTATATGTCACCTTGATTGTGGCGAAAATCAATTATGCTGAGGCAATAGCAGTAGAAGTCTTGTTTAGCAAGACAAAATATGGCCTTTCCAAATATCTACGAGTATATCTCGAAAGTTAATGTGGATGTATGCGAAAAATTGCTACACAACCCTTAATATTATCATAAATTACCCTAATCGCCGTTTATGGTAGATATTATCGATAATTATTTCCTTTATAGGGGGTAGTGTGAGCTTGCAAGCCATCGACAAAGGGTATTTTTTAATTGAAATTCAACGTCCGCGTATGTGTAACGCTTGTGGAAATTCAGGAATATATTATCATTGGCGTCCACAATCACAAAGTATAAATTGAGACAAAAGTTTCACTTAAGTTTAGGTTACACTCATTACTCAGATTAAATCAATAGCCAAAAAAGATTTTGGTTTTGAATTGAAACAAAATTGTACATTAGCTATATAGGTAGGTATATTTGTTGCTGCTCGCGAATTCATTCACGTGGATTTCAGTTTTTAAGCGTTTTGGAAATGAAATTTAATTGACATAAATTAAATATATCCGTTTCCGAGATGAGCGAGCACTGCCGCACAAACAGACAAAAATTCCAAAAAGAATTGTTTAGGCTTCTATAGTATTAATAATTACCTCTAATAGTAGTGTTACAAAAATATCTTCTATGTACAGACACCGATATGTTACAGATTCCTGCTGATCACCTTTTTATGTGATTGACGTAGACAAGTGATTACGTCACATCTCTGTATCGGATGTCGTCGCTTATCGAACAACACCGCTTAAGTCGAAAATTGGCACTTTTTACTTTTGAATGACATTGGACATTAAGCTAAGACGTGAATGAGGTAAAAAACATAACCATTAACATTAAACAAACAGTTCAACAACAACAACCAGTTCATGTATTCCATAAACCGACCCATAAACTCTTAAAACTCTTCTCTTAAATTCTTAAAAAATATTTTCACTTGTTTAACATTTAAATTACCAATAATTAAATAAGGGAAATAGTCGATCAGCGATACGTTATAAATTATTTGATTTTTTCAAAACCTAACATCACACCTGCCGTCCCCGAAGAGGTGGGCAGAGGAATGTAGAACACTCCCACATTTCACCAGTTACGTTTATGTCCCACTAAGGAATAGGTGGTGAGCCTATTGCCATACATCGAGCGCATATCCAGACTCCGAGCCAGTACTACAAAATCTAAATGAGAAAAAAATGAGTGCCCAACCCAGGAATTGAACCCAGGACCTTCCAATCGGCAGTCGCCTTTGCAACCAACACGACCAACGAGGCTTCCAAAATTAAAAAAAATCAAACTTTACCCGTCTGATATTTAGATAATGTATGTCAGAACCAAATTGATTGAATTATCTAATTTATCAGCTTTGTGCACTACACAGGCACAGGTGAAGTACCTAACTCAAGAGCGTAAGGTAGAAGTAACGAGGTAAATCTCTCGGAAAACCTCTTCAAAAACGTTATTCGTGAAAACAGATCGTTTTCAATATACTTAACCGTATGGACACGCAGACAATTGTTTTAGGTAGGTATGTTTCAAAATGGAAATCTTAGGTTGAGTCGAAAATTGAAACAATATTCTTAGATTATTTAATATTCCACTTAAGCAATTCTTATTTAAATAAAATACCACAAAATCATATTTTATGATTGCTTTACAACGGATAATAAAACTGTGTTTGGTAACCTCAAAGGATATTAAAAAGGCATAATAATATCAAATGAAATGGAAGGGATTATTTCTTAAAAACAACCGGGCGATCCCATTAAGCCGCTGTCATCGCTGCGTTGATAAGATTTAAATTAGCCTCACAATAACGCTCCTGTCAAATCCGCCATTAATTTCGAAATTCGAATTTTGAATTAGGAACGGGAGCGGTGTTCCCAGGTCGACGCTATTCATATCATACGGCCATTCAGCCAGCGTTACGCTTGCGATTATTGAATGTAATTTTGACAAATTAATTTCGCACCGAACACCTTTGTAAAGAAGTAATGTCGTTTTGACTGCACTTGTCAGAATACCGAAGCGAAATGTGTAAAACGTATTAATAATGGAATTTCATTCAGAAAAAATTTTTAGACGCATGAAGAGCTATATTACATGTGCATTTTCGGCAAAGCCTGTGAAGGTTTATTCTATTCTCGTTATCCATTATGTAATAAAGTTCACGATAATTATAATAAAAAATACATGGAATTCTATTAACGAACTATAGTCAGTTGTTTTATATTTTAAATAAATCTTGTCTAAGATGGGATTTATATCTTCATTCCCATTATTAATTATAAGTATATCCTGCAATAAACAATGTGGCAATAGATTTTATAAAAAAATTAAATGCGACATGTCATAATCTGTACCGCCCACAAAAGATTCTTAATAATCTACATTCACATGTCTAATTGGCTATTTCAAAATTCGATTTTCAATAAGCATTGCCGATATATTTTTAATAGGCAATAAGAGCAAGGATGAAAGGCTCACTTAACTGAGAGCGAGTCACGACTAGCGAGAGAAATAATGAAAACGAAATGTCAAAGTGTCAGAACTACGTCACAAATGTCATAAAAAAGACAAAAAAATCCTTTTTATATTTTACAGCTATGTACATTATTAGTTTATTACTTTGTAATTATTACGATAAGATTTAGATGGAATAAAAATGATATTTATAATAATTTACAGGATATATAATAAGGTTCTTGTTTATTATTGTTAAAAATAATGATTAATTTCTATGCTACGTTTAAAAATATAAACGACATCATTCTGTACAAGTAGTGAAATGTTGCCAAAATGCACAAAAAAATTATAATTTAATTCGCATCATAAACATTATTATAGAGTAGACACTACTTCGTAACGTTGGCTGATCGGTATAGCCTTCTGCTAGATATCACCTCCTAGCTAAATATAGCGCGATCGTTCATTTCTTCGTCTCGTTCATTCGTTCGCGGGGGAACAGTTCGTTCGGATCGTCTTGTTTTTATTACGGGTAGTGGTCGCGGCACGGGGCAACCAAATGAGTGCGTTCTTGTTTTTCAATGTTATGATTTATAAGCAATGAATTGTGAACAGCAGTTAATGAAGTATTGAGTAATGTCGCCGGTGAGCTGCGGCGCGGCTGTGTCCTCTTGCTGTAATGGCGAAGGGGATATAAAACATACCTTTACGATCTGATGCCAACAATTTACTACTTCATTGCACTTGTAATGTTCATTTTGTTTTATTATTCTAAGCGTGTATTGTCTGCTACAATGGTTAAAGTTACTGTTATTTTAACTATGTACTGCAAAATTGGAGTACCTATGTAACCCTTAGGGGAAATAAAGGCGTGCTGTAATAAATGATGTTATTTTGTAGTAGCTTATGAAGGTTAAAAAGCTTATCAGTAGGTATAGAAAGTCTTATAAGAATGCTTTGTTGGTGATGCAAGGTTCAGTTTTCTAGCGAGCATCATATGCTCCTGTTTCCTGACCAGCCTCTTGTTGGAAGTTCAGTTTCCATCAGTGATAAGTACAGGAGTATGGAGAACGTGTATTTATTTTGTATCTAAACATAAAACTGTATATTTAAAAATGTGTGTACCTTGTATTTTATTAGTTTATTAAATAGAACTACAGCAATGTTGCCATATAGATACCTAATTTACGGTTCAGCGGTTTATCCTAAACATATCTGCTAATGTATTATTTTATCCAGCTGCCAGTGTGAAATAAACAGATAAATTCAAATTAACAGAGATAGGTTAAAATACACTCGGATTAAAACCACTCAGTCGATGTATGCCTATTTAAAGACAGCAATGTCAACTGGTGTGTCAATAATCGGTTTGAATATTTTCAGATATACAATTTGTTATAACAACAGCTACTATAATAATGGTAACAAAGCATAACGTGTACACATAGAATGATATACGCATGGAAAAATTCGTTATTTACTATGGCATATTTGAATGTCCAATTCGTTAGCGTACCAGTAAACATCACATAGATACGTACACACTTGCTTCCTGTTAATATTTCACCGTCAACTTTTTCGAAGGCAATTTGTTACAACAAACCCGATGGTATTGTGTGGCGACGCTGAGGTCAGGTACGTGGCGATCGCTTTTCTAACCCATAACCGGAATTTATATCTCGCATTATTCATACACCGGTCCGCTTGTTTTCCCCTAATTAGAATCCATTCAGCCGTGGCCCCCATTAAAACTCGTCTAAATTAAAATTCGAATAACTTACTAACTAGACGTATAAATCACGTGCTTACAGAAAGACAATAAAATATATTGTCCAGTTCGAGGATCGAGCGGCTCGATAATTATTACAACAATACGTTCACCGAGTAATTAAAATAAACTAATTTCTAAATGCGACCGGTCGGAGTTTATGAATGAACGAGTGGTTCGTTCTTTTTTTTCTGTGCTAGCAACATTTCTCATTCTCGGTCCCGCGTACTGACAGTTGGGTTGACGGCGTTTTTTATTTTGAAGTGCGACTCGCAGCGGGTCGCTGGCGCAACCGTTGGCGCGTTCGTCTTTCGAATTATCTCATTTTAATTTTTTCGAAACTTGCACCGCGCATCCCAATTAATAATATTATTATCAGCCTACAATAATTAATATTGTCTGTGCTTTACATATGTATGGTAGTTTGTTTTATGAGATATTATTATTAAACTTTTTTTCATCACACCTCGCGTTAATGAAAACCCGTTGACAAATTTCTACCCCACACTATTGATATCGAAGTTCTTGCGTCATAAAATTATAATGTACAGCAACTTGGTGTATAGTCGTACCACGATGTTCCACCCTTGGCAGTTCAGAACAAGAAGCTCTTATAACATAAGAATGCTTTTATAACATTTTAATAATGACACAATGTATATAACTATAAGTACCTACCTAAAGTGACAATACGTAAAATCATACCTTTAAGTGCCGTAGAGATATACAGAGGAGTATAGTACCTATACTCACGTTTTATCAGTTACTTTTAAATCTTGCCATGGAATAGGCGGTAAACTTATTGTCATACACCGGGAACAAATACAGACTCCAAACTGCTACAACAAATTTCAAATAGAAAATCTAAATTCAGATTTAATAGTACCCGACCCGAGATTTGAACCCAGGACCTCTCGATCGGCAGTAACGCTTACAACCATAAGGCGGTTGCTTTGTTACAATTAAGTTCATTGAAAATAATTAAATACAAATATTCATACGTCATGTATGAAATGTCTTCATTCTCTTATAATTGAACTAAATTCTATATCTTTCAAAATAAATCATACCTATTTACAGCACTTAGGTTATTAAACGTAAATTGAAAGTATTTACACTGCCGCGGTAAAATTACTTAAACCAAGTCGCAAGTGTATGATTACGCCTCTAAGCCAAATTCTCATAACTGACATAGTTCTGAAAACACAAAATTCAAAACCCTTTCTCACGCTAAACAACATTGTACTCCCACGAATTAGGCTAAAGATTTTTATTTTGTGGCAACATCGGATCGGGATGAGCGAATCGGCGGCCATAATAACAACGTGCAATGGAATTGGGGAAAGGAATCGGACGCACCCGCGTGCACAGTAGCAATAACATGTAATTTAAATGTTTCAAATTTCGAACACGTTTATTTATAAATTCGTATTGCGTGCGCATTGCCAGCAGCCAGTGTAAAGCGTCGGACACATCGAGCGCACGCATTACAAAGCACCAACGGTTTTTGCAAACCTCTCCCAGTTCAATTGTCATTCCAAATTTGAACATATTTACGCTCTCCAAATGTCAGCATTTGAGAGCCGCCGAATGTAGTTTTGACTAAAACTTTACACTAAGAGTGTAGTTCTGGACAATGAAGCCGATATACCGGTGTCAAGGGACCTGACGCTTTGCAGCTCCATAATTTACAGCTGTTCATAGCCAGCTCGTAAGTAATTCGAAAATGTCTTATGGCTCGGTATTATCCGTTTTTTTCTTTTAAATAAATGGCTTCTTGGGTCTTTAAATATAGGACAGGATTATGACAATGTCCTTGGGGTCATTGTTATTATGTATATCGTTACGCCAGGTCCTTTACAAGGTAGGCAAAGTCCACGTAGCGCCAAAAATTTTGGATCCTTACAAACCTAACCTGTTTTATCAACATTATCCAGTTAGACTTATAGTTTTTGAGACTTCAGATTTCCCGATCAACCATTATCTGATGTATTTCATCAAGCTAGCTAAGTCTTGGGCTCCCTCGGCACCTGCATGTATCAATGTCTTTAACGCCGCGCCATCGGAGAGTGACTTCTCGGTTTTAAGTGTAGGAATACTTATACAATTTGTGTAAAAGATTGATCCTCAATTAAGCTCTCTGTCGCAAGTCGCGTGTGTCTAGAGGTTTACGGCGTTATTGAGATTAAAAATGTCATTATTGTCTTTTATTTCTCCTTCTGCGAATGCTGTTATTGAGACATGTTTTATTATAGCTCCTTTTATTGGTCTAAAAACAATTACAGTGTCATCAATAGTACTATTTAATGAATGTCATCCTGTGAGGATGGTAGGTAAGATAATTTATGTATATTATCTGTAATAGGGAATGCACGGAACTAATTGTCATTGCCTCACCTTATAAATAAAAAAACAAATATTTTATTTTATTTGTCCCTGCATTACCTATATTTAAAAAGATTATTTTTAGCGCCAATTTTAACCGAAGCTATAGCGAATTGGTCTTATACGTGTGACCTTTTTTCAAAGATGTTTTTTTAAGAGAATTGTAAATTACTTAAGTATTTATTAACGGTATTTTTAAAAGACCATAAACTCTTGTGAAAATTTATACAACAGCTTATCCTGACATTTGTTCTGGATGGGAATCAAAACTACGACCCACGGACTCAGCAGTCGGGTACACTTTACATTTTACCAACTGAACAGTCTCTTGATTAAACCATTTTACACATGTATTTTTACACATTTTACACATCTCGCCTTTTAAAAACGAATTTCTCGCCATAAGTTTATCAATTCCTTGTGATTTAAAATGCCTACCTTTTTAATTTTTTCACCGGAAGACATGACACCTTTAGATTTACAACCGTCAATTACTATAATAGTGCCCCTAGCTGTCCCTTTCCATCATATAGATCCGTCTCTTTCATTTCATTTAGCCTGCTCAAGACAATGAAGTTTCTTTTTGGTTGCAGGTTTTATATTATCATATAATTGTTTCTTGCTATTAATATTTTTCATATCGAAGTAGCCGATATCTGCGACTTTGTTCGTGTTAGAACCTTATTAATTATCAAGGAGTCGTTCATCCCTCATTTCATAATTTTATACATTGATTTGAAAACCTGATTTTAATCAGTTTAGTGATTGAAGTTTTTATCCTGATATGCATATCTGACTTCATAAGATCATGTTTGCTGTTAAATATCAGAAACTAAATGTGTAGAAAAGAATTGTGAAGAAATCCACGGATCTTAGGACTCGATTATATTTTTAACACAAATTTAAATGACATAATTATATTTTTTCTGGAGGGCTTCTTTCTCAAAAATTGGCCAACGTTATAATAGTCGGTCTGTTAAGCCGGAGCTCGTGAGGCCGATTTACACTTAAGAGTAATATTCACATAGACAAAAATTACTCACATAGACGAATATTCACATATGTACACATTCGATTCCCAGCCAGGTACAATATTTATGTTATATTAATATATCTAGTCACCAAAACACGGACTTTGACAATTTTAGGATGGAAAACCCGATTATGATATTTATTTATTTAATTAATTAAAACGGTAAAAAAAGACACTTACTTTAATTAATAACATAATATAAAAATAAGACTGAAAATAACATAAAAAAACTGAATAACAAATTCAATCATACATCACAGTCGTAGGTAGGTCGTCGTAGGTATTCTGATAGAGTCATCTCCCGCTCGTTCGCGACCAAAAAATGACAATTGGCAATCATAATTATTTCCCAATTATGTAAATATATGATTGACCACGAAATACAGTTACAGCGACCACTTGAACATCAGACACGCAACTGGATGAAACTTTTAATAGAACGAACCCAATCACTTCTAACACAAATTACATCCCTCGATAACCATAAAACATCTCGTACCCCGGACATCGACCGGTTGAAATCATCGTTCTTTTCGCTTTTTCTAAATTATCGAGCGATGAAAGACGCCCACATTTAGTAAATCGTTTAAGAAATAATTACAAACGCGGCCCCGGTTACCGTGTTACGAGCGCACCCAGTAATTCCGCCCGTGCGTGGCTCGCGATCAACGCGCCTCGGATTTAGGCGAGGCGAGGCGTAGCAACGGGTATGACCCCCGACCGACACTCCACTCTCGTACTTCGATCATTCAGCCTTATAGAAATGTTGATATAAGCGGCTACCGAGGAAAAACAGGACTGAGCTTCTTGAATAAATTGGTCAAATATTGACTGAGGGTCTTCAAAGGTCAACGATATACCTAAATGTAACTAAGTGATTAGTGTTGATTTCACCATCCTATAGAAAATATATAGGATTACAACTGTCTCATTGGTCGTTTTGATTGCAAGTGCGACTGCCAATCAAGATGTCCTGGGTTCGATTCTCGGGTCGGTTACTACTAAATTTTTCTAAATTATATTTTCTAATAGTAGCTAGGAGTCTGGTTACGGGCCCGGTGTATGGCAATAGACTCGTCACCTATTCCACAGTGGGACGTAAACGTAACTGGTGAAACGTGGAATTGTTCTACATTCCTCTCCTTGCCTCTACGGGGATTACAGGTGTGATGTTACGTTACAACTTAACTTAACTCTCAGCCCCTATTCCGTGGTGGGACGTATAACTAATGCTTATTCCTTAGCAAACGAACGGGCGTGATGTTAGACCCCCCCCCCCCCCCCTCCCCCCTCAAAATGAGAGACGTACATTCTCCCGCAGTCGTTTATTAAAAGAGTGATGATTAATTAAAAATTGTAAGCATAGAACGATATTAACAAGTGAAAGAGCGGCGGCGCGCGGCGCGTGCGGCGGTCACGACCCTCGCCGCACGATCCCAACCTCGCGGTACTAAAACTTAATTAAACCGCTACTGGTTTGCTTCGTTCCCGCCATAAAGTGTTACCAAAACGTACTTTCAGCCGCCGCTCTACACACTGCACTCACGAAAAAATGATTGTATAGCGCGTTGAAAATTTAAATTGTGCATCGTTGTGTTTGTTCTATTTTCAAATGCTTTGTTTGTTTCAAATTGTTTTATTGCAAATACGTCTACTTTCGCGTGAAGAATAGTGTCGCTAGATTTTTGGTTCTCAACTAAACATAAGGTGGATTTAAAGTTTGGTGCCCAATTAACAGATTTAAAAAGATACCTAAGAATATCTACATCGTTAATTTTGATTCTTTTAATATTCGACTGAATCTACAAATCTGTAAATTATTAAACCTCAACGAATCGTAATATAGAATTGTCTGTAAAATCCTAAAAAATAATCACATTTCAAACACTTTTTTATCATCAGCATCAACTTATTGCTGTCCATCGCAAGCACAGCTCCTCGCACGTACGTTGCTGCCCACAGGCGGCCAGGGCATGTAGCCGTATCTAGACAGACCGCGTCATAGCGCGACCTGCCAGCGCCGGGCTTAGTCGTCTCCTACGACACGCTGTATCCCGGCTCCAGGTCCCCCAGACACGGATAGCTTTTTCCAAAAACTTCTTTGTTATTGCAAAAGGACACCCACGTCCAACTGTGAAAGGATAGAAGAGATGATGATGATAAATTTGTTCACCGCTTCTCTTTACGTTTTTCATTGAAGAGCAGGCGGCAGTCTCGAGGGGTCAAACTGGATTGAACTGGAACTCTTATCGATACCAGTATTTCCCGTTAATACCGGTTACTAATAAAAGCATTAGTTAATAATGTCTGTCTCTTTGGTCGAGCGGCAGCGAGCGGTCCTAGGTTCGCTCTCTATGTCGGGACAATTTAGATTTTTTCATCTTTAAATTACCACTAGTGGCTCGGAGTACGTGTGGTCATTCCATAGTGAGACATAAACGTAACTGGTCTAACTTAGAAATACTACACTCCTGTGCTTACCTCTTCAGGGATTACTTACAGGGATTAATTCATAACTTCAATTTGATGTTGACTAATTTCATGTTAAATATAGGTACCTATACCTATGAGAATGTCAGTGTGATTCAAGACGTCACCACAGAAACAAGAATTGATTAAACATTAATAGTATAAAATATCGTTCGTTATAATAAAAAAAGAGAATGTTATTAGGAAACTACATATTCTAGTTTGCGATAATGTTAACTTATGTGTGCACTCTGCCGGACTAGAATAGTAATGTCCAGTGGGTTATATTCAATGCAATTCCTTATGGTTTTGGGAGGAGATTTAGCGAATAGAGAAGCAGTAGAATAATTTCTGTTAACGATTGAGCTATGTTTAACAGTTTTACTAAAACAAACAAATTAAATGTTGTAAACTATTAAAAAAAACGTGACCTCACGCCTGTTATCCCCGAAGGGTGTAGTATACTCCCACGTTTCACCAGTTATATTTGCGTCCCTCTATGGAATAGGTGGTAAGCCTATTGCCATAAATTATATATTAGAAAATCTAAATTAGAAAAATCCCATAGAGCCCTATTCGGCATTTGACACCAAGACCTCCCGATCGGCAGTCGAGCTTGCAGCCAACACGACCAACGGAGTAGTTCTAAACTATGTAGGTATTTGCTTTTCAATATGACTATTAGCTTATCCAAAACAATAATAATTATTCTAACATGCTATACATTGTTTCGTCTAATACGAATGTATTGTATTTTCAACTCTGTAATGACGCACACGCAGGCATCCTTCATTAACGGCGAGTTAAAGCTAAATTTCTTCTAACGTTTTCCTCGCGTTAACTGGCCGCGTCGAAACAAAAGTTTTAAACGCTAGCAACGTTTACTTGCTCATTATTCACTTATATACAACCTTATTTGTATAAAATTAAGATTCCAAATATTGTACGTGGACGGTATGAGTAATATTGTAAGAATTTAATAGGGAGTCAAGCGCACAACGAGTACGACATTCAATCTCGGGCTTGCGCCAACATCCATCATGCGACCACGCCCCCTGGATGTTTCGACAACGGAACATTTTACTCCCCAATGATTAAATCTCCGAAGATATCTCGAAAGTAGTTAAAAGTTGCGTTCGAAATATTCAAATTTTATTCGGAATTGTTTTTTTTAAGTGACCATAGACAAAACTTTACACTGATTAATTTTTTTTACATCTTAATATTGCGAGATCTAAAGTAATTAGGAGATTATTATTTTATTATCATCTTTAGATATTATGTTTATATTGAGCTAAAATTTAAATTGAAAAAAATAGGAAAAAGACATGAATAAAACATATTGTCGTTTTTCTGTCTTCTTCATGTACCTATACCAATACGTTAATGAAATAACATAATCCCATGGATTTATGTCTATCTGTGTAGGTAAGGCACGTAGTGTCAACCTGTTTATTCACTTATACGTATTGTTTATAGCATTTGAAACGCCAATATTAATTTTATTGGTGGCAACCTTTCTTATGGCTGTTTAACTAATTTATCTCTTTGTTTCTTAATGAAGTTAAAACCACTTCAATGAATCTGACTCAGCTTTGTAATATTATACACTTTTGTTCACCATAAAATGGATTCCTTCACTTCAACTGAGTCCCTGTTCTAGATAAATTACATGTCAACAAAAAATGTAGGCAAATTTTTAAATAGTTTTTTTCAAGTTAATAAATATCAATCATAAGTAACACATTATAATTTAAAAAAATAAAGTTTGCTCGGAAAATTCATAAAAATTTAGAAAAATTCTAAGTTTCGGGACGTGCTCGCCCGACTAATAATACCACAACTGGCAAGTTACACTAAAAAATAAAAACAAATCTCTGGCAATTTAATACGCGCCCGAATTAAAAAAAAACGGGCGGCTAAAGAATGTCGAAATGAACCGAGCTACCAATTTTAAATACGCATTCCTACTTTTATCCAAATTTCGACATTACTATATACGATATAAAATACACTTTCTTTTGTAACATTTTGTGTTTAAGCTGTTAATAAATAGAGGAACACACTTATTGGCTTCCGTTTTACATAAACACGAAGCATGAAAGACTAAGCAGGAATGTTGTTTAAATTAGTGGCACAGGCTGATAACTGTTTTTTTTTGTAATTTTAATGATAAATTTGTCCGTGAACAAGTTATATTTGTTATTTTTAAAATATAATACAAGCAAGATATGATTTTGTCTATACTTATGTTAGAAAAAGAAGTAGCATGTCAGGTAAGGAAAGTAAGGATAGAGATATTCGGCACTTGGTGCTCTCTGCCAATCCCGTAAAGGGCCTGGCGTGACAATATAGAAATAATAAAACAAATAAGTACTTAAGGCAATATTGAAAACTTTAAATGTAATTAAGGGAGTTTAACTACTTGAAAATTCGTCATAATAGACATACTTAGGTACTAACTTAGGTTACTTAACTTTAAAAAACGGCGTGAAAGTAGTAAACCATATTAAATTCACACTTTTTTTATTCTAAAATCTTCTTCGGCGTTCTGTATTGTAAGCACTACAATGTAGCGTACAATCCGTCGATTTTCAACTGACCAACAGAAAAAGTACATATTGAAATCGATTTTAACATTTGGTAATAAGGTTGAAGGTTCTATGTTTGATTGTTAACACTGGTTGTGCCTCGGGCATGGCACGGGCGTCGCTCGGAGCACTGACGCCTAGGATTCCTCCACTCGTGCCAAGTGTATGAAATGAATGATTAATTGTTAACAAAAAGTTTTATTAGCAGTCGTAAAAGGTTTTTGTGCTTTTTCAAAATCGGTGTTTAAAGGTCGTTCGGTAATAAAAAAATCGAAAAAAGGAATTGGGAAAATTGCAGTATGTGCTCCATTGTTTATAATACATTATTCGAATTTTGAATAAACATCATAATATAGTTTCCGTTGTTTGGCACGGTCGCTCTATAATAAAAAGGGTTATAGGCTTTATAGCCATAGTCTGCCACGCTGATAAATTTGGATTGGCAATGTTTATTATGTATTTATTAGATAAAACTCGAATAAGGAAGCTTACAACTACTATTTGACAATTGACGTATAAATATTTGTAGACTAATAATGTTATTCATTATACTATTCGCATGCCGTTATCGGCGAACATGAGCATTGTATACAATAAATATTATTAATATCTGTATGTAAACCATGTTCTGTGAATAAAGATTATTATTATTATTATTATTACACTTCCTCATGAAGTTGTCGTTTACCAATGTAACAATAAGTTAGTGAATTGAATACTAATATTTTGTGTGAATACTGATTTTACTGAGTAATTTGAATATCTCACTCCTGGAATCCTAGACTTTCCTACTGGATATGTAACAAAGGCCGATATTTCCCTGTCAAGTGTCAGGAAAGAGAAAGGAAAATCTGGAAATTGGAAAAAGATAATTTTTATTGAATAACTTGAGATATCTCTAACTTAAATGTAAATTTAACCTAAAATTTATTCAATATTTCAAAAACATTCTGTATAACATAGACATAATAATGCATAACCACATAAATTATCGTAAAATATCATGCAGTCATAGAGAATATAGAGGGTACAATTATCACATCTATACTGACGGACAGCTACGATAATTGGCGCCAATTAGACTGTCAGAGTCCTCCGATAAATCAATGGTCAGATCTAATTTACGAGTAATGCATGATGCTATTTGAATTAGTCTTCAATTTGAATGAAGTCCAATAAAAAATTAATGGTGAATTGGATCACTTATAGGTGAATGTAAGGCGCGTTAAAACGTATAAGCATTAAAATGTATGGATGACGAGCTCTCGATCCAATTATAATTAGCTCTGCCATTGATGGTATTACTGTGCAGTGAGTAATACCATCTTGAAGTATGTCAAGATGCAATTCATATTTCAAATTAAGAACAACTGCCTATAAACATGCGTCATTCTCATATTGTTTTTTTTTGGTCGAAATGTATACTTTATGTACAGCCTGTATTCTGAGAGTAGTAAAGGAAAAATAACTAGCCATCGCAAGGGTTTATATTTTAATTACAATAATATGTTCAATTAATACATGACTGTGACGTAAAAGTTAACTATATTGAACGGTTTTAGTGTGATTCAAAAATACTTTGACTGACGTCGTGGTCACCAATACTAGGAATTAAGATGCATATTTAACACTTGGGGCGCGAAGGCTTGAGCACATGACCAGATAGTTACCTAACTGTATTATTTAATTTTTTTTTTTTTTTTACATAATTGTTGGATATATGCTGAGGGCTTAAGGTTTTTACTGCATTTCGTGAAATGTCAAAGTAAATAAAGAAATTTAAGTAGGTAGTAACTACGAATTTTATAAAACCTGTATCACTAAGTATGTGTTTTGTTTTGTTCTAGGTAAGCTGTGAGAAGAGGTTCATGTGTAAATATTGACCAATCGTAGAGTATTTAGAGCAAAATGACTTTTCGTTGCGTCCCTACATTTCAAACTGTGTCGTCCAACGACAGTAACGCCACCTGGGTAAGTTGCATGAAGCTTATACAAATCAGTATTATTACTGTTTCATAGAGGGCGCTAATTGTAGCAAAGCTTAAACTTACTATTAAAAATACCTTACAGGTTTATTCACTTTTACATATTTATAAAAAAAATACTCCTATAATAATGTATTATGCACGAATTTTTCGTTTTAAAGAAAGCCAATTCGTAATTCAATGCGAACATTCAACTGCCGCGCAGAGTCATCTACCAGAAATGATATGAAGTTTTTACATTCACACAAATAATTGAAACCTCGCTATTACTCACTAGATAGCGACGTTCGCAGCACTGTATGGAGTACAGCCAATTCAATTTTATACACATGTTTGGATCGCAAATATCCAATTATAAAATTATCATTATTCAAATGACTCTACATAGCGTCGCGAGAATCTATCTCGATAACTTTGGACTCTTACAAAAAGTTACAGCTTTTTTTAAATCGAGTTTTGCCACTCCTGCAAAGTCGTGTTTTGTCCTTCACAACCGTTAAGGCCAGATATATCGATATGTAGGCAGTGCAACAGTGCCACTACTGTTGGACGCTCAACCGCCTGACGGTCGACCGGTGGCGCGTGAGCTCGTGCGACTGGCGTTCTCCTCACAAGAGCAGGGAGAGGACTAGACAGTTGAGCCAGTGGGAACACGATACAGGCTTTCAGGCTTACCACCACCGCCCGTGGAAGGCGGGGTGTTTGTCATTATGGGCCAGTGTCCCCATGAGAGTGCTCGGGTAGAGGCCTCGAGACCCCGTAATCCCTACCTAGTGCCGCAATGACGCAGTGTAGGATATCACAATCCATCCATCCATCCCTATTACTACGCTAAAATCTAAAGAATGTTTTTTATAACCGGCTTAACTTTTTGCGTATTTCTCTAATGATATAAATTATATTTAAGTAACATATAATAAAATTTCAAGCAATATTTCTATGTTACTTACGCCAAGTCGAAACTTGTAACCGGAAATCAAAACATTAAAATTATAATGGTAGTTTATTTTCAAACTATACTTTCATAAATCCTCAAGTGATCCGTAGGTGGAAAGTGTCGTTAGGCGAACCTTATTCCCGAAGTAGAGACGTAGAGTCATTGACCCACAAGCAACTTGTTGACATGTCAATAAGCCTCGATGTGACCCCGAAACGCCCACAATTATTTAGCATTCGACGTGCCTCTATGTAGAGAATGAACACTAGGTAGAGTTTTTATTGAAAAATTTTTTATGTACCTTTTTTTACATATTTACCCGTTTGTTTTAACAGAGACTAAAATTTCATTTAAATATATGAATGATACAAAATTAAATGCTATATCTATTTTTACGCTGCTTCTCCTTCCTCGGTGATGGTAATGATAGTCGATCGTGAGTGATCAGCCATCGTGGTGAAAGGATCAGTCGCAATGTCCAGGGTGGGCCGGGCAGTGTATGTATCTTCGTACTTAATAAGACATATTTGCCGTTTGAGGTGTCTCCTTTCATGCACTCGTATTTTGCGCTGCTAAGAAATATAATACCAGTGCCTTTTACGCTAGATGCGTGGAGAAAATAGAGGCAAGTACAATTCAAATTAAAATGTATCTGCTCTTAGAAATAGCATTCTTAATAAAAAGGGTGATTTGAAATGATTATTTCTTTGCATATTCATAAATTATTCTTTATTTATTCGATATATAGTTATGATAGCCGTTGAAGACTATTTAAACGCTTTGTCACCCGTTGAAGTCTTTCAGTAGAACTGAACACAACAAAACATTCATACAGATAATAACTAAGCATTTGTGTTATGTAAATAAATTAATACAATTTCTTACATATTTAGGATGATATATCTTTAAATTAAGATTATATATTATTTGTTGTATTGTATACATTATTACTACCTCCTCATGGGGTGACCTCCTCAATGACTAATATGTGTATATCTGTGAGGTAAATTTCTTCTACATAGCGTGGATGTTTACTACGCCTTCTGCTTCCTCCGCTAAGTATTTCTTTATCCCTATCCATGTTTGTCGCCCCTCGGAAGCGTTATACATTGCTCACTTCAATAAACTTCTCAAAATATTCAACGTTTTACTTTATATTTATACAAAATATACAAATATATGATATATGTATTTATACTTAATTGCATATTTGTAGGTACTTAGTGGCATTCAATAATGTATTATGTTTAGTATAGTAAATAAATAATTCATAAGGATATAAAAAGATATAAAAAGACTACGGGGATATTATCAAAAAAGCTCAGGTAAAATATAATCTTTCCCTCTCCTGTTCTCCATTATGGTCTAAAATCTCGACTGCAGTCTGATTATATATGTTTATCCAAAATCCCGCGACCATCACAGGTATTTCTCAGCAACGCAATGCCATGTTAGTTCGATGCGATGCGATCAGCTGCTCGATCAAGAAAGTAGTTCGGACAACGCTATTCACTGACGAACCGAACACACTGCCCGCGTATTATACAGAAATAGAAATAAAAACTGATTTGTATTAAAATTTTGCTGTTTAACTGTTTGACTGCCTCGTTGGTCGTGTTGGTTGCAAGTGCGACTGCCGAACGGAAGGTCCTGGGTTCGATTCCCGGGTCG
>DWFO01000734.1:0-18568 GCA_018246595.1 Mimoniades nurscia nurscia
AGTCGTTGTACCCTACACGAAGTTTAAGGATCCTTTCAAATAGACCGGCTTGGAAAGCGGGGCAAATGATTGCATTTAAAAAAGAACTTCCATGAAACATTTCAATAAAGTCTATTTTTATATTTCATTTGTTGTGGAACTGCGGTTGAGCAAGTTCTCGCGATAAATAATTTGCTCTGCCCTTCGAGCCGGTCTACTTGGAAACAACCTTAGTGACTCTCACGGTACCAATATCATCAGGCTAAGTGAACAGAGTGTCGGCTTACATCATTAGTGGTTTCCGCAACACGATATCGGAACTTCCACTGACATCGAAGATAACATGTATGAGCGAGCCACACGCTGTCGATAAAAGTGTGGACAAACACACATGCGATGTGTTATCGGCCAGCAGCTGATAATGTATGTTGTATGGAACTAAAACGTTTGATAGCTTATCAACGCATCCACTCCGCCAGTTTCGATTGAGTACTTTCGGCCTGACGTTCAATATTCTTGTTTCGTGTACGAGGGGAACATTCAATCCGTAATAAGTGCGGAAATTTATTTCATCAACGTCCCAATCAAAGGTAAGGCTTGTTGTTGTATGGAAATAAAAGATTCCGGATGAAATGATAAATGTTATCGTTGCGTGACGGGACTGGATGTTCCTATTGAACATGAACGAATGTGCGACGCGAAGATAGAACAAAGCCTCTGTTTTGTTATAAAGTGTATACGATAAGAAAATAAAATATAATGTTTTGTATGTAAACGTGCCTGTGGTGTGCAAAATATAGTACAGTTTGGTACGGTGTGGTATGGTGTTGGAAAGCGGGCCAGTCGGTGGCGCTGAGCGTTCGGGATTGCATGTTGCCGCCCACACCGTGCCTACGCGTTGTATCCAGTTCCCGTTATAATTTGATGCGCGTTGAATTCATCTCTCCATCAGCACACCACTTGCCTCAATACATACATTTGTACGTATACGTACAAAGTGAGTGCGATGATGATGGATTACTGCCGACAACTGCACCCGACAGTTTGGAGGATTGTTGGGGGTTATTGATATAATGGGATATTTAACATCTTTATATGGTCCATCCTTTTGTCGGTCAATACTTCCAGGATTCATAAATTACATACTTACATATATTCATGCTCGACACTTACGGAGTAGACAGAGAGTACCAAGTGTCAAATATCTATACCCTAACAGATTGATTAACTTCATAAAAATGTAACGTTTTTTCCTAAAGTTTTATTCCTAAATTTCAAAGTTAACTTAGTATGTTTAAGCTCAAAGTTAAATTTCAAATTGAATTGAGTATGCCTCCAATGAAATGTGAAATTAAAACTGATATGTAAAATTAAGACTATCATTTGCGGATCCTGTTTAAAGTTTCTTTTTCGACTCTTTTATAGTTCCACTGTTGGTACATGGATCTCCTTTCAGAATGAGTGGGTTAAGAGTTTTGTTATAGGCATTGGTAGACATTTAGAGAAACGGGAAGACAATCGTAAGGTTAAGGCATACATTGAATGACTGCGTTTAGAAAGACAATTTAAGTGGACATACTTACCACTTGTTGGTTCGATGATCTGTCGCTCCGAGTCACCAGATACGATTTTATCGTGACAAATAAAACGTTCTTTGTGTATGAAACTGCATCAATCAAACAGGTTTCCACGCATTGCTAATATTTACATTCGCCGCCGTTTGTCTTCTATGAGTCATTTCAATTACATAATGTCTAATGCATAGTCATTAACAGTCGTACGAGGTATGTGCTGATAATCACATATGGTTCAGTTTAGCGACTTCTCGGGTAAGTGCTAGGAAATTTCAATTGATATCTTAAAAGAAACGTGCAAATATATACATGAAGTTCCATATTTTCGTTAGGGTGGTAACAGTTTAAGCTGTTGTCGGGTCGCTTTAGTGTGTAATATCCTACATGGACTATTTTTCCTTCACTTGCAATATTTGCAAAGCTTGTTTTTGAATTTTGAAATTTGAAAGCAAAGACCCTTAGTTGTTATATGCCTATATCGCGGCTAAATGAATATTTTAAGTACAATTATACATATAATATCTATTTTGTGCACGCATGTATGGAAAACGACACATGTTTTTTTTGTAATATACTCCTATGCTGAAAGACGATTTCAAATGGAGAAAAAACGGCGAGAAATTCGCGGCTTGTCTCATTTTTATCTTTTGTTTACTTTTATGTTTGTTTATTTTCTTTTTACCTTAAAATCTGTTTGGACTTCCAATTAATTACCAGTGAAATAATAGTCATTATGAAAAAGTTATGTTACGGGTACCATTCGAAATTTGTAACAATAATTTCTTTCTAGTAACGTACAGATTGACCTTATTTACTTACACAATAAAAGTATTTTCCATTATTTTCTGCTTAATCCGTTTAAATCTCTTGTGATTAACAAAACGTGCAGCCTAACGCTACGATCGTTAACATTATGTACATATTTGTTTTCAGACAATAATGTCAATGACTCCTCATGGCCGGGCCAATTCGGCCATATAATTCTCTTTATCTCTGGTTTCATGGTTTGATTACCGCGACCATGCACGGACCTGTTTATTTATTTAAAAAAAATATATGAATGGCTGAATAGTCGTCACTTGCGACTTCGACCGCAATTTTATATTTCATAATAATCAAAATTTAATATTTCATATGATATTTTACTATTTTTTGATTTTTGATTGATTTTAAAACGTTTTTTTTCAAAGCTGTGTCCTACTCGAGTTTGAATCAAACATACATACATACTGTTGTATAAGTTATATTATTTTACGGTCAAGCCTTTTTTTTATTAACATTGGAATTGAATTGTGTTGGTTTTAAAGAAAATAAAGTGTTCTTATGTATGTTATCAACAAACAGTTATTATGCATGATACTCAGTTTTAAGGCCAATTAATAAATTATATTCGGTACTTGTAGTAAAAGTAAATGCGTGAGATTATTTATGCTGAATTGTAAACGTGAGAAGAACGGCAATAATAGTAATGAAAATAGTTCTCAGGCTTCCATACTGTACGATACAATGGTAAACCGAACAATGAAAATGGTTGCCTCAGAGGAAAAATTTATAAATTGTACAAATTACGACACGAGGATGTCCAAAATGTAAAATATTATATTTATTATTACAATGTCGGGCCAGTTCAAAAATTAAATATAATAAAATAAATAAATATCTCGGACATCTTCACCGTTGTTCATCGTTGCACCGTTCGCGCTATGAAAACACGCAGTTAGCGTCGAACACTTAATATTTTGTTATAGGTACATGTATAATATTCGTGTTACCTACAATATTCTTTGTATGTCGAGGTATTATGAGTAATAGGTGCATAGGGTGTTTCCTCTTAAGTAAACATCGAATGAATCAACAGAGCCATACCTTAAGTCGAACTGCGCACCGTCTTTATCAACTGACACATTATCACTTTGACCCACTGAATTCGTAACCGTAATTAACCGCGATATTTCCGCATAACCGTTAATATTTTGTTTTATCTTTGTGTTTTTTTGATTCATTTCTTTTTTCATTCGTTGCTGCAAGCTGAAGATTTAAATATGTATATTAGTGTAATAATTCAAATGTTAATATTAGTGTTTTTTTTTATATTTTTAATACTTTCTAGCCAAACGTGCTACATACTAGGCTGCATCTCGCTTTCCATTAGGTGAGATAGCATGTTATACGCGAGCTAATAAAAAAAACTAAGCTAAATAAAAAAAAACCTTGAACACTGTGAAAAGTGTGGGCCGCCAGTCTAATGGATATTTATGTCTGTTTCGCGAATTTATACATTATAATGTATATAAAAGTATTGGATAAAATAGAAAGTTTATAATGGTGCGTGTGCGTGATAAGTGGCAGTTTGATTGGAGTATCGACAGGCCAAGAAATTTCTAGAGGCTCTAGTTACATGTATGTTTTTAATTGCTAATACTGAGGGGGACATTTAAAATAATTAAAATAGTACAGATTACTTGGTTAAGACAATTTATAGGCGGACTTGATTCTACTTTTCCCAAGCAGTACCTTAATTATGGAAACTTGATCAGCTTACGGCCTTTCTATTCCCACGTTGGAAAGATGTGAATAAAGTACCCACTGAAAGCGACAGTAGCGTCATCTTTGTCTTTTCTAAAATCAAATTTAACATTTTCATTACTGACTTGTTATTCTTGCTCTGGAAAAGATAGCTTTTAAAGTTAGTCTTTCCGAACAAATCTTTTTAAAATGAAATCTATTTACAATATTTGTAAAGTTGTTTCTGTCCGAGATATCTAATTGGATAAAAAATGGCGTCGCAGTGTCGTACTCGGCATTGGTATTGCCACTTCGCATTATAATGTCATTTTTATATCTTACATAACCTGGTATTTAGCTGGCTGCTTCTTAGAATAGAATGTCGTTCTATTTTGGTCTTCCGAGTCTCTCTTAGATAGTTTAAATTTTGGTATCATCTAAACTTTAATCACCTAAATTGTGGGAAATGTTGAATGTTGTGTAAAAAAATTTTCAGGTAATCTTTTTTATAAATTTACGTACCACATTTTTGTTCACACACAATATAATCAATGGCTATGCAAATAATAGTATTACAGTACTTTAAATGTGTAATTTTAATTGTATTACAAATTTAATGCTACATATTCCGTCACGGATTACAAATTTAAAGTTACATATTCCGGGTGCCACGTGGTGTAATTAAGGTGAAGCTGAGATGTATAGATAGGAGGATTAGTGATTACACGCAATCTCGTACAGCGATGTTTACCGAGGCATCTTTATTCAACGTTGTGTTGTAGTTTACGTCTATAATAAACTTTTTTGTTGTTTTTGAATTTGGAACGAAATCCTTGCTTATGGTAGTATGGCAGCATAGTTGTCATCATGTCTAATAAATAATTGACATCCAATGTGGGCTTCCCTAAACATCGCCACAGCTCATGGTCGGTCATCTGTTTTTCGCACCCCCTCGGTACTGACCACATCATCAGTCTATTATTTGACCACAGCTGGCATATCAATTTGGAGATTTTAGAGTAGCGTTCGACTTGATGATGATTTTGACTGCATTATTGACTGAATATCGTTTTGATTCGTTCGATGATTTTAACAATTGGATCTTTCACGTTGCATTGTTCTCGTTTTTTTTTACTTTTGCGCATTGTTTGCGTTCATCGTTCGGGTCCACAGCCGTCACGCGCCAGCGTGTCCTGCATAATCTGCTGCATTCCCTCACACGGCCGCCACAGACACGTAACAACTGCGATAATACACGGTGAGCAATCAGTGCGTGAACACCGGCGACGTCACGCTGGGTCTCGCGTTCATCGCGACACCGAGTTCACTCTCACACCTGTTATGAATACATCAGCTGAAGTCCATGTCTATGGCTCCTTTTCTCTCAGACAGTATTTCTTTTTATAAATTTATCCTGCCAGGTAAGCAGACGAGCTACCTGACGGTAAGCGGTCATCGTCGCCCACCATGTCGTCGAGATGTTACGAGAGCGCTCCCAACTACTCACAAATATTACTCGGGCTGCCCACTTTTAAAAAAGCGTGAAAAGCGCGATTTTTTTGAATTAGAAGCCAGCTTTAGCTTATATGAAGTATTCTATTAAAATTTCAATGTTGACAATTGAAGTAGTACTACTTTTATTATAAGCCAGATTATATACGTAGCTTTATTAAATTAGACAAGCAAGTAAATATACAATTTTTGATTAAAGTTAGGAGCCGAAACGAGTTTGTTTACGAAAGTAGTCGATGAAAATGTTTAGGCTGTGTCTGACTTTATGGAAAATAAACGTAACGTAAAACGCGATTTTTTTTAATAAGCTAGAAACCCCTGTTTGTATGACCCATTGAGATGTTTAAGGCTAATTGGCTTGCGAAAAAAATATGTTCAACATCCCTACTCCAATAATGCGTTCTATCGCATTCAACGATTTTGAGTTAAACTGTATAACACGTAAAGCATAAAATATACTCAGCAGCTCAAAGAATCTAAGAACCACGAACAAGAATCAAAGAAGGATATAGCAAACTATAGCAGAGCATGAAACATATATATATAACAGTAGGACTGTTTATTATGATTTCGCGTTTTTTTTCTATACGGTGAGTAAATAACTTTCCTAATTATTTACATCACATACGTTTTTATAACTCAAAGATGTTAGAGTATGTAGGCGTTGTGCAATTAAACTCGATGCGGTAAACTTAAATGTGATAATTGGGGATAATTATAGTAAGAAAATAGAACGCGTACTAAGACGTCAAAGCTGTCTTTTTTTATGTTTCTGTGTGTTCCTTGACAGTGCTCGGCGACGACGCTTACGGAAATCTAATTTTTTTTTGTCGCAACATAACATTTTAACATTGAACAAACATTTAACGTTTTCATATTAATTTATGAGTAATTCATACACCGGCTTAATTTAAATTTGTATTTTCTGGATAGCGGTAAAATAATAGTGCCGATATTATCCTATCCCAGTTGGTTAGATCCGAGATCTAACCAAGGTTCTTCATGGGCTGTTGCCAGTCGCAGCGAGGTCGCGACCTTGATTTAATTACATTAGTCCTTACGCATGTAAAACTTTGCAACTACATATTCGCAAGTAATGTGTTACCTCTCAGCTAACATGTGTTTCAACGCTAAATGTAGCAGTATCTGGCAAATAGTTCTGTAGTCGAGATAACACGTGTTGATTTCGGTTTGTAATTGAATAGCTAACTAAAGGAGCAGTATGTTATACATACTAAATATGCAACCAGTTAGCAGTAGTTTGTCAGATAAACGATGATCATTTACATGTTTATATTCAGTATATTCCAATCTCGTGGTTCTGGGAACGGATCCCTGGGGCGCATATTTGCTCATAAAAGTTACGTACGGTTTTAAAATGGAATATTAGGTACTTTACATTATAAAATATCATATTACATTCTGCATGCTTCAGAGTTCTTGACTATGTTCTAACTACTCGTTTTTTGTCAGCATGTCAGACTATGACCTGCAAACTATGACCCCCTGTACTTACTCTGAAAGGCGATGCGTATCCAACAACGAAACGATAAAGAATCTGATGACACAGTTAGTATCATATATAGACCAACTGTTAACTGAAAACGATTCACTGATGACACACGATAAGTGGAACATGTAAACCGACCGTTAAGTGGAAAGGACTCCACTTCGGTGTATCAATGTTTGCGAGCTGTATTATTGTTTCGTAATGCGAATTCTCAAGTACACCTATATTAGTACAATGAACGCGCTTGTGAAATCGACATTGTACCGCCTCGCATTGTACAGAAACGTGTACGATTTGACATAAATATGTAAGCAAGCGAGTGAGATGTTACTGGCTATAATTATGCCATTTGTATGTGAACAATGTCATCTATAATAGAATCGAGTGTGTCACTATGCCCTTTTGTATTAGTGTTAAGTAAAAAGGTATTATTGGATTTTTCCAACATTTCATTCTCAGTAGTGAAATTGTTTAATTTTTTGTAAAGTATACGTTGATATTAATATAAGTGGCTGTATACAGTTTTGTATCTATGCGTAATTTAAAAATATACACATCTTACATAATTGACATTAATTTGTTAACTATTATAAATATTTTGTTCGAATATTTTAACACATTAAGTATATTTATATATTAATTTCCTATTGCACTCTTCACGTCAATCTTTAGCGTTTCGGCAATCATAATAAATACTTAATTTAAATTTCACACGCTTTGCACAGAGATCAGGGCTTCGTAAAGATTTGCGGCCCCTAACTACGAAACAGTTAAGGACACCGCTCATGCTTAGTATTAAAGGGACTACGACATTATGACTGTTGGTAATATTATTCGAATTGTTATGAGTGTGGTTATTAATAGTATGACTATATGAATAACATACAAATTATATGACGCAAAACAAGATATCTGCTAGAACTGTCTTAAAGTCCACGTTGCATGTAATGTTAATTCTGTCCTACTATTTAGCCAGTTGTTGCCATTCGGAACGAGGAGATTGATATTGCCATAACTCACCAGGGTCACGGAGTGCAACAACAACGGTGTCGTATTAACGAGAACATCCGCCGTGGCCCTTACGTTCGTGTTTCGTTTCATCCGAACGGGAGACGGGTCGTGGAGTGGTGTTTCCGGAATTAGTTCGACGCCGCGTGGGAGCGTGCCCGGCGATCGATGTATTCGCCACCGATTTAACATTTAACATGTTTGTGTTCCTTGTTACCTCGTCTTTGTGTTTTTATGTTTATCCTCATTCCCCTCGTCTCATTTATCACCGGTTGCACCTGGCTTTTGCGTGTTTTATTTTTAAATTTTAATTAATATTATGTTCTTTGGATATTATGTTCGTCGTCGTATAATATAACTAACTATATCATAATATATGTATATTATGTTCGTTCATATAGCATGTTCGTCGGATTTTTATATATTAAAACCTTTGGTGCCGTGATGTTATAGAGCTCGTAATGAAAGTAAATAAAAAATTATATCTCCATGCCTGTGTTCCCGGAAGGGTTAGGCTAAGGAGTGTAACATTCCATATTTTTTTTTAATTTCTTTACTAACATGTGGATATTTGTTGCAGGTAATTCATCATACACAGGGTATAAATACGGTACATTGGATTGTCGTACTTAACAAACGAGGTGCAATGGGTATATTCCACCACACACAAACCTACCGCGTTGATCGTCGCTCGCGGTATTCACCCAACGCGGACGGATAAGCCCGTTACGAGCCACGTCACAATAACAAAGGACTCGGAATTCGCTATGAAAAGCAAATTTTTTTATTCGTTTCCACCCAATCTGTACAATGTCTATTACACTTTTGTACACTTCCCGTTGTTCTTTACAAATAGTTTGCGCCGTAACGCTCATTGTTTTAGTGTAAATAATAATTGCATGCAACTATGAATTCTATTGTCGTTTCTAATTCACCTTGCATTCAGCATGGTCGTTCACTGGATGTCACGTGGCATTGATGGCAATTTTCTTATATTATTGATCAGAGGTGAAATATTTTGTTTGTGAAATATTGTTTTTATTAACCGGGGTATAAATGTATCATTAATTTTTCTAAAACTGTAAAACGTAGAAAAATAAATAGAAATATTTGTTTGATGATTTTTTTATATTACATGTTGCCAGCATGTCATGATTGATATAAACTCTTGATAGAATATCTTATCATTTCATTATTCTGATTACACTAAGTGCGAATAGACCACGACAACTGAATAGATATTTATATATAAATATTCGCCTAGCTTGCAATGTTCATATAGTCTAGGAGTTAGGATATAAACATGCTTAGCAAAGTACACCAACGATTTTCAGGTTCCGATATTTAACGTTCCTCTTGCCATTGGAATACGGTTTATGAAAGAAATCTAAGAAAACACTGAATTTTGTCTCTCAATTATTGACTGCAACAAACGACTATATCTGGCTTTTCAATTTACAGTGACAATGTACGAGACTTGGAAGTGTAAAGTTTTTAGATTTCAACTTTAGTGTCTATACATTTTACTTAGATCGAGATTAAGATAGATCGATTTACAACTTACGATCGATATTTATTTGCCGTGGTCTAGTCGACAACAACATAGTGACTTCCTATAGATACTAACCGAGGGCGGTATCGATGTTCTTCTTGCAGCTGCGGTCACTTAACTAACGCATGCCGCTGACTGCACCGCTGTACACTAACACGTCGCTATGGCGAACCCCACCGACAAACGTTACTATCTGCTGGTAAGTAATTATGATACCATTTTTTTTTTCTTCACGCTTGTAACCCCATCTAAGGGTACCCGATGTCGGATACCGGAGGGATACCGGGTTTTGTGGGAATTTCACCGCACTAAGATTCTCTCGGTGTCAGTACCAGTGCCCTGCTAGCACGGAGCTCCCTCAGCTCGGTGCCTGCCAACGTTTATCGATATAGGCGTGTCTTTAATGTGCATCAATAGCGCGCCCTTCCAAATGGATCGAAACAAAGACCATACAATATTTTTGTTGTATTTAATATAGAGATGACTGTTTCCACAGCGTTCAGGGAATCAAAATGTTAATCTGGTAATCACTATCTTTGATCTTCAATAAGTTCTGATAAGATGTTAGTACATATTAAAATCTTCCTTTATAAATTTCCGTTGGCATTCATAGTTACTATGTCGCGGTCATTGCAATAAGGTCAACGGGCATATAACGTAAAGCAGTGAAAATAAATAAGCTTAGAGTGTAAATACATATTTATGTACATATATACCTACTCTGGTTATACAACATATCAACATCATCTACGTATTGTATGCAGCCTGGTCACGTCCATCCACAGTTAAGTCGCACAGAATGCACGGCATGTGCAATGCCAAACAATCGTTCCATGTGTTATTTTTCAATCTGACAACACTGAGGGTCATTGCACTTTTGTATTTTTTTTTTGTTGCATGTCCTTACATGCATGTTGATTGTTATATTTAATATTTTTTCATAAACACTGAGATTTACTTCTGAATGTTGCCTATCTTGGACACTACCAACCGTAAACTGTATCTACAAATATTTTAAATGCATTCGAAAATAGAATCCTTGAATAGGTTTTTTTTGTTTCGATTTCATTATAAGATTGTAATCGATTCTGTCTAACATAAAGCTAATGGTAGGGAACAGACAGATAAAAAATTCTTATAAAAAGGTGTTACACACAATATGCCCGTACTCTATTGCTTATAGAATCGAATTGTAATCTGTGAAAACGATTCTTTGGTGGGCGCAATTGTACCAACTGTGAGTGAGCAAGTACAAAAAGGAATGTGAAAGAACACAACGATCTGCTGGAATGAGCGAGGTTCTTGAAACGTGGCGTTAAAAAGTTCTTTAAGGGCAAACAATGCACTGGTAACTCCTGTGATCTTGCAAACATCTATAGACAATAGTGACCATTTACTACCAGGTGGGCCGGGCTGCTTGTTTGCCACGCGTTTTATTATTTAGATTTTTTTTTAATTAAAAAGCGGTATTCCATGTGTTTGTTGACATACGGGAAATGGATGATTAATGATTATTGACTACCTCATTGGTCGTCTTGGTTGCAAGTGCGCCTGCCGAACGGGAGGTCCTGGGTTCGATTCTCGGGTCGGGCACTACTAAATTTTATAATTTAGGTTTTCTAGTAGTGGCTCGTAATCTGGATATGTGCCTGGTATATGGCAATAGGCTCGCCACCTATTGCATTGTGGGACTTGAAAGGTAACTGGTGAAACTTGTGAGTGTTCTACATTCCTCTGCTTACCTCTTCGGGGATTACAGGCGTGATGTTACTTTTTACTTTTATGCTATTCTTCAAAGAAACAAAGAGTCACGTACATTTATAAGATAAGTGAAATCGAATGATTTAAAAATCTCGTTTATTTTATTTATTTATTTACTCAAGAATAATGAGTGATGTCGAAACTTTATACATTTAAAAATCAACTATTACCTCAAACATTATAATATTAATTAAACAACGACCTGATTTTGGAATAAATTACATTTGAGTGTTATTTTATTGATAATCATTTAAGGAAAACGTACGTATGGTACCTACTGATTGAAAGAGACTATTCGGGTAAATTCACTAACGATACATTGTACTCGTATGTACACGGCCGGCGTAGCTCAACTCGATACAATCGCGTAGATAAATTATTTCTGTTTTGTGCTGTAATTTTGTCTAAGTACATACACATATATAAGCGGTGATAGCCTAGTGGTTTAGAATTCACTCAGTACTAGCTTCAAGTCTAGGCACGTTTCGCGTGCGTTTTAAAGATTTCAATATATCACTCGCTGGAACGGTGAAGGAAAACATCGTATGAAGATCTGTACACTTTTAAGTTCTCTATAATGTCATCTAAGGCGTGTAAATTTGCCAATTATCATGTGGCCAGCACTGCATATTACGGTCTTAGCCCTTCCTATTTTGAGAGGACACGTGTAACCAGCACTAGATCGATAAGCTGCTGATGATGTTGATGAAGATTTTAACACCCAATGTAATATTTCTGCATGCAAGCTATACAAAGATCCGGATATGTGCCCGGTGTATGTCAATAGGCTCACCACTTATTCCATTGTGGGACGTAAACGTAACCGGTGAAACTTGGGTGTTTTCTACATTCCTCTGCCCCCCTCTTCGGGGATTACAGCCGTGATGTTACGTTTTAAGTTGTACAAGGTTTATTTTAAACATTTAACGGGCATTGGTTGGGAACACGCGATTACTAGGAACTAAATATTACCTTTGTTGTTTTGTTACTGGATTGAGGAACTTGGCGGTCTTCACTCTATTTAGCGCTAAGCTTTTAATCTCTTTAACGTGCTCTCAGTTTTGAATCCGATGTCTATAAAAATACTCGCTGTTCGTAAAGCGTATTACACGCTCTATGAATTCATTAATGTTTAACTCACAATGAACAAAACGGTAGTTTATAATTAATGACCATTGAGATTTGAAGGCGCATGCAGACACTGACACATTCGTGTGACAAATTATTTGCGATACTTAGGTTTGCAAGAAAACAACTTGTGGTAAATTGCAAATTTTAATAGTAACTGAGAAAACATATTAAATAATGTGCAGTTGCATTATTTATCAGTTAACCGTTGAGCTAATTAACGCGTACAAGGTTTTAACAGGCTTACCGCGAGGTTGTCAATGCAGTTAGAGTGCATGGTCGATAACGATAAAAGCACGAACTGGCGTATCTATCTTCATAGTATATAAATCTTTTAGATTACATCTACATTTTTGGTTGGTCAATTACAATTTATCCGGACATCAATTACAATTTATACACCCGGACAGACCAGACATGCCTCTTGTACATTTAGAAATATTTGGTACTTGGTGCTCTCTGCCTATCCCACAAGGGAGCAAGCGTGTTGTTGTAACAATAGTGATGTAACACAACGGACCGTACATTCACGTATCGTTCGTTGCGTGACGTTAATGTTAACATTTTAATCATCTACTTAGTGTTGTGGAGCGACTGCTCGCACGAACTGGGTCGCAGGTTAACACATCAATAACAACGACCAACCAGTTCCCATATTATAAGGTTTACGTAACACCCGCTCCTATGTCGTACGCCATAAGGACTATTATGTCATAATTATGAAACCCGCGAATAATAATAATAATTATAATAATCAAAGTAATCAACAGAACGATCAACTTTGCAAGTACCTTTACAAGCGATAGCCTTGTGAATTTGTCACGCGTCCACGTTAGTAGGTACCTAGCTACCTACTACTGTTTTTGTTTGTACATACATAGTTTTGCATGAATGAGGTATTTTTTTCCATGGTTATGTCATCCAACGGTTATACGAGTGGCTCTGGGACTGAATGACATTACCACTGACGTAGGTAGCCAGCTTCCTGTCGGACGCCGCGACCCAATATGGCACAGCGATTCAAGTATAAAAACGATTTGAATATCAAATAAAAACGACATTTCAATTGATTCAAATTCAACCCTAAAAATATTTTTTCCGTGATTTATATGCAGCGGCGGACTATTAAAATGTAAATTATTCACATAGGACGCGACCTAGATGATAGCTCCGGATCTGAAATAATGAAGATTTTGGAGCGAAATGGATTTTTGTATTTTGTAGCAAATCGAAAAGAGAGGAGGTGAAAGAACTTACGGCAAAAAACAATTTCCATAAAATGTTCCTGTATCCACTTTTTAATAAAATTTTTAGATTAATTGCATGGCACGAGATCATTCCCAAACGAATTTAGCCTAAGAATTGGTCTTTGAATTACATGATAGTTTACGGTAGGACGTTCGGATTGATTTTTTTAGTTTATTTTCAAGTCTGGCAACAATCCGTTGAGATTCATTAATGGTAAAGTTAATCGCAATAATGTTCCGGCCAAATCACACCATTAATCGTTTTAGGCTTATCCACTGTTACTTGAACGCTTCTTACATGTTTTATTGAATTCCTGTATACATTGAAAGTATGTAGATATGTTTTTTGCTATGAATTCGTATGTTCATATCACCATTGTCATTGTCATTAGTTTTAAATAGATTCCATTGAATCCACCTTTTTCTTGGCTTTATCTTCACCTTGGCTCATGTTAAATATCACATAAAGTAATTGTAAGTTTTGCATAATTTTGCATTTATTATGTTAAATAATTTAGTATCTGTACGAATGTCAAAAGTTTTCATGATTATAATAAGTGTATTCTTAATATAGATGTATGTATGTATAATATAGATGTATGTATAATATAGATGTATGTATGTATGATATAGATGTATGTATGATATAGATGTATGTATAATATAGATGTATGTATGTATGTATGATTGGTATGTTGATCCAATGGTTAATTTAGTGACCTTGAATCCTGAATAGCGGGTTGTGGGTTTAAATCCCGCCTAGACATATCTGTATAATGAAGATGATCAGTTGTTTTATGTCTGGATGAAAATTTGTCCACACAGTATAAATTATATTTGTATGTTTGTCAGTTGTATTGTTACTATGGAACAGTCTCTTAACAGTCTGCGCCCAAATGACCGTGGGTGAGTTGATCTAATAAGGTATAAAGTAACAAAATCACGCCTGTATTTCCCCGATGAGGTAGGCAGAGGCGTGCAATGTACTCCCACAATTCACCTCTTACGTTATACGGTCCACGTACATACAAATAAGCGTTGAGCCTGTTGTCATATTCCGAGCACGAATCCAAGGAATTATTACTACTATTATGATTTCCACTTAACAGATGATACTATGATGATTTCCAATTGACAGAGTTGAATCCTCAATAACAATGTTCATACTGATTTACCTAGATATTCCTTACGTTTCGACTCCGCGGCTGTTGACACTGGCTCCTCGACGTGTTTACGCAGGGGGTGGCTATTAATACTGGCGCGCTCCACGCGGAGTGCACGCGGCGCGTCACTCAATATTTATACCCACACCACTCGGCCACAGGGGCTCTGTTGTTATAGCCTCTACGTGCATTTTGATCTTGTTTACGAGTAAACATTTTTAATTGTCATGTTTCAATCCATGTAATGTTGCTTGGGAAGTTAGAGAGTGTCCGAAACCAGCGTGCATGTATGAAGAGAGTGATCAATGTAGTAGAAGCTCGTTAAGTCTGAAAAGATAGATGTATCTATGTATGTATGTAAAGATCTTAATAACTAGTGTTGTATCGTAGTGTATAAGAGATTGTTTTATTCAATTTGTGAAATAATATGTTTGAACGAAATTCTGTGTTAAGAGTTATCCAAATCACGAATAGAAAATATAAATGAATTATCATAATAATTAAATATGAAATAATACAAATGAAACGTAATAATCTTTTGTATATTTTCCCCGATATCCGATTAGTTGCTAACCTCGGAGCATTGGAAACGTCCTTAAAACGGCATGAGTTGTCGGTACGGCTTCTTATAAATGCCGTAATACCTATTTAGGCCAGCAATTAATCTTATACGTTAACTTGAAGCGTTTATTTCAAGTAATGTATTGTATTCACTCATTTACCTACAGAAGAAGCACGATTAGCCTGTAAGTGTGGATATTTAGGACTCGGTGTTCTTTGCCATCTCTTTAAGGGTCTTGCCGTGATGGTAATATTAATAAGTATTCATTCACGCGAATTACTGTTGTTCTTTTTTTGTTTAAGTATATTTATATTCACGAACGCACTGCAAGGAACAGTTTGCCATTAATGTGTCTATTATATATTTAGGTTTATTTGTTACTTAACATAATATTTGTTTTCCAGACGCTAGCCATCCAGAAGGCCATCAACTCTAACGAAACGCCCGTCAAAGAGAAACATGTCAGAAGTACCATCATCGGCACATTCCAGGAGCAGAGCGCCATCACCTACTGGGTGAGACATTTGAATATCTACGTCCCAAACGTTGTTTCGTTTGGACGAAGGAGCTTAGGTCACCGTCCTGCCCGGTTGTCTGACGATGGTAAGAAAACATCTGGAATCAAAGGCCCAGGGCCGGGTTGAGTGGCGCCGTTTAGGGCAGGTCTTGCAAAAGTTGAAACGACTTGCAGAGGTTGCTGGATGGAGGGACGTAATATGGTAACAAGTTAATATTTAAATTTACAAAAAAATTCCATATATTCCATATATTCCATTCCACTTATGTCAGCTTCAATTCGAATTCGAAGGTTATAGCAGCTATGTTAGATGCGCTTATTTACCCATTTAATTTTAATGTTGCATAGGACTTAGCATATACTTGGGACTGCTTGACCTATTACATATGTCGCTACACACACCTGCCCACAACGTCGCCCACTTTAGCTTTAATAACCTTGAATAATATTAACGAGCTTAACAATGTGATAGTTACGATTACCTCCGTTTTATTAATCTATTGTCAACGGGTAGGCACCTGGTGTTATAAAATAGTCTTAACTCATTATACATATATCCTTTCCTAGTGGGCGTAAAATATTGCTAGATATAAAGGTAATAACATTTACTCTAAGTCTAACGAATCTAACAAATATTCGAATGTAAGTTATACGCATCTCCATTGTTTGTAACTTTATCGTTCCTAAACACTCTGTGTCTGCATTCTTATTAACCTCGCCATTCCTAAAAGCGTAAGTCTTATATATCTGCACTGTCAATAACCTTGTCGTTCGTGAAAGCGTAATTCTTACGCATGTACGCACACACTTGTCAGATGGTGGCGATCCGTCTGCCGATCCAAGACAACCGCATCGTGGCGTGGAAGTTCTGCCACGTGACGCACAAGCTGCTGCGCGAGGGGCACCCCGCCTGCCTGGACGACTCGCAGCGGCACATCGGCATGATCGAGAACCTCGGCAAGCTGTGGGTGAGGATAGCTCAATCTTACTAACACACAGTCGCCCACCTGCCACCTGCTGTACAAACATAAGACGAGCATAGTAGACAGTAGGTATATGGTGCGAGAGAATTGCGTAATGTTTTTGAGGACAAGAGAATAACTATATATTATAGTGAGTGAGTCATTTATGCAGTATTATGTAAGACGAGCATATTTTTGTATAAACTAGAGATATTTTGATGGAAAATTACGTAATCTCTTAACAGTGACATTTTAAAGTTACTGTATAAATAAGACGCCTTCAATGTGACTCCCAAAGAAATAATAATAGTCGTCATAGCAAATGCTAAACTAAGTTCAAAAGATGACTGTGATCATTTTTGAATATTCTAACCGTAAACGGGTATAATGAATGAATGAGTATGAAAATTAGGAACTTTTAAAATATGTGGAATTGCAGATAACTTTTAAATGTAGATACCACGATCAACACGGAGAAAGACGCAGGCATTCTATAGTGTTTTACATATTTGATTCTGTTGATAAAAATGAACTCTTAATTCTAGTCACTCGACAAACTAAAGATGATTGTCTGACAAATTAAAGATGATTGTCTGACAAATTAAAGATGATTGTCTGACAAACTAAAGATGATTGTCTGACAAACTAAAGATGAGTGTCTGAGAAACTAAAGATGAGTGTTTGACAAATTTAAGATGATTGTTTGACAAACTATAAGTAGGTGTCTGACAAACTAAAGATGATTTTTGTTCACCATCACACGTCGCAAACAGAGCACAGTGAGTAAAATAAGTAAAAGTTTCGTAATTTTCTACACCTATATGTACAAACTGTCCGGTGGCAGGTCCACTTGCGCGAGGGCTACGGGAGACTGGTGCACTTGTACTGCACGCTGCTGGTGTGCAAGCTCAAGTTCCACGCGCGCAACCCGCGCTTCCCCGGGAACATGCAGCTCACGGCCGACGAGCTGGACGCCATCGCTGAGAACGACGTCAATAACTAGTAAGAGCATATATTTGCTAATACGTCTTGTATGTAATCGCCGAACGAACCTTTTATATATATTTTCTATCTATATAATAAGATATGCATGATATTTTTCGATATGTCTTGCTTACAGTTTCCAGCTCTGCGTCGAGTTATTCGATTACATGGACGACCTCCTCAACTTACAATCAGCAGGTAAATTGTCAGCAATCTTGTTTTATATTGAAATATGATGGATGAGTTTTGAGTAAATATTTTTTTTTATGTATTTCGCTCGTTGAACATACAGAGTGGCCACTGATTGTAAGTGGTGACTGTTGCATATGATTATTTACAATACTCATGTGATTAGTGGGGTGGATAGTTTTCGGCGGCCCGGGCAAAGTACGTGTCAATTCTTGCCTGGTAACTTGCTGGGTAGGCGAACGGGCCACTCGACAACGACACTGGCCACCGTTGCATCCGAATTTATAGTAGGGGAGCCCAAGCGGGGATTTCGGGATTTACTAAAGCGCGGCAGATTAATATACAGGGGGATACCTTGTACCCGGTTAAATACCTCCACGAAACATGAGGCCCATATATAAGGCCGCCCGTGAAG